>SNQJ01S0007189.1:184575-201365 GCA_010110895.2 Picea sitchensis
CCCCTCCCCTACGTGACTCAAACTAAAAGGGTGTCCGAGAAAGCGGTTTCCCCTGCACACATGTCAATGCCAAAAGCCACCAAACCACCCTAATACACTTACCAACCCATGGGGGTCCGTGATACCACCTTCCTCCTCCAAAACTGATTTCCCCAAAATAAAACCATTTCCCCCATTTTTGATCACCTGTTTTCCAAGAATAATTATGGGAAAACCAAAATGAATTTTGAAAAACCGAGAGAGGTTTTTCTCCAAGATAGGATAAATAACGATAATATCTCTCCGTGTTTGCACATGTATCAGGGATTAAGAGAATTGAAGCCATCTTTGAGCACCATTTTCCAGTTTTCCTGATCTTGTCATATTTTTGCGGTGGTTGTTTGGGCGAGTTGGAGATGAATTTGGGAAAACCGAAAGAGGTTTTTTTTCAAGACAGGCTCATATATAAAAACCTCCCCCATTTTTTACACAAACATCTCATATTGGGATCAATGAATACTTCACATAACCCTATTTTTCATAAATTCAAGAGGTAGAAAGTCAAAGGACAGATGGGAAAGAGAGAGGATTCAAAGGCACAGATCACCCACAGATTCCATCAAAACAATGCCATATCTCTAAATGAATCTCAATTATCTCTATTTCTTTTTGATCCGAAATCAAATTGTTTTATATTTGCCTAAATTCAATCCTGCTCATTAATGGTAGGATCATTGTAAATAATTTATAAATACTTCTAATTTCGAAGTATCAAGGGTTGATCAGTTGGGACCTGTTAGAACGATGGAACCAATTTTTTAAAGCATCTCAAAGAGCCTCCATGGATAAAATTTCAATAACATGGTTGTAAAATCACAGGATTCTTGTGTTAGTTCCATTGGTGAAGTATTTCCCCTATTAATTGTTTTCTTTTGTTTACCATATTATTTTCTACTTAATTATTTTAAGGATACAAAAGGACATAACTAGTTTAAATGAACCCTATGTCACTTGCTTGGAATAATTTCTATGTTTTTCCATTGAAGATTAAACTCAGAATTCTCAGTTGCTCTGTGTTTAATTGGATTTCTTAATCTATTCCCTCTCTCCCATGCATTAAATCTTGAAGATCCAATGGATTTTCCTACCTTGCAGTGCCATATTAGCCTATTATGACCTGGATTTGATTCATTCTGAGCTGTGACTCCATTTCCCAATGGTTCCTCCCTTCCTATTCCAGCCAACCAATTTAAAAACCAAACTCTATACTTTCTAACTAGCCCAAAATTCCCAACAAACAAAGCTATATGAGACAGAGAGAGCCCTCTCTGATTCTTGGAGGGCTAAATCAAGGACTCCAAGTGGTTTGATGTTACCTCTGTCACTGCCTCCATAGCCTTGGGAAAATTACAGAGTGCTAACATAGTGGCGACCATACTAGGGAATGTTCCTTAGAAAAGTGTATCGAGTTCCATATTTGATTATTGATGATGGATAGTGATTAGACAAAAGAAGGCTGAATTATCCATCTGGTGACTCCACACAACTTCGATCAGTTTCAAAGACTCTACTGGAGGAAGAACCTAAAACATGAAAAAACAATCTGGAAAGATCAGGTATTCAAGCTCAAATTGTATTCAAGACATTTTTGGCTTTATCTGTAATTATTTTATCTCTTATTATGATCCTGGTCAAGAGTATGTTTATGAAATTCATAGTGAACAGTTTCAACCTGAAGAGCCTCAAAGGATTGAGCCTATCCCTATAGCTTTGGTATACACTCCAATACATGTACAAAGACTAGTTAGACATAAGCCTCATGATTTATCTCCTATTCTTGTTAAACTTTAAGATAGTTGTAAGCCCCTTGCTTTACCTCATATACCTGTAACAGTCCCAGACAAATACAAGCCTCTGGTTTTACCTCCTATTCTCCATGACTTCCCTACAAATTATAGCGATAATATGCCCAGGTTTGATGGAGAAAATGAAAAGATCATTGTTGAAAAGCACATTCAAAGTATTGAGGATTTTCTTGATCTGTTTGAGGTGGAAGAAGATGATGTTTGTATCAAGATGTTTTCCCTATCTTTGCAAGGTAAAGTTAAAAAATGGTTTAAGAATCTTCCAGCTGCAAGCAGTAGTAGTTTTTATCAATTTATGCAAGTTTTCCTAGATAGATGGTTGGTCATGGGAAATGTTTTTCTCATCCTAGAAGAGTATTACCACTTGAAAAGACATCCAGGAGAGACATTACAACATTTTTCAGCTAGGTTCAATAAGGTGTATCATTCAATGCCTGCTAATATAAGGCCAACCCTAGGTTTAGCTCTCTTTCACTACCCGTATGCCTTTGATCTAGAGATGGAATTCCAATTAAGAGAAAGGGACACTGCAACCCTTGAAGAAATGCAAAATACTGCAGTTTATGTGGAAGCTAACCTGCTAAACAAAAAGGAAAAGTTAAAAGCGGTGAAGAAGGATAAAATAGAAAAAGATCATTTGATATCTTCAGAGGAAAAACTAGATATTTTGACAAACACAGTCAACGAAGTGATGCATAAGATTAGCAGGAAAGAGGAACTTGTTGTTCAAAGGCATCATGTTTCATTCATTATAGAAAAATAAAGGGTCATTGTTCCCAAACACTTTGCAGCTCATCCTTGGTATCATGGATGGGAAAATGATTGTTTCATGTATTCAATTCACAATGTAGTCAAAGACGAAACTCCAACTCACCTTGTAGAAGAGCCATCAGCTTATACGATGTGTATTTTTGATGACATTTCATTCATGGATGATCTACCCAAGCACGATCAACACAATGAGGGTTACATCAAGATGGATTTTCCAAAGAAATCAACAACATATTGTTGGGAGGAAGAAGATCAATTACAACTCAAATATGAAAATTAGCCTGTGCATATTGATTATGACAACAATCAACAAAATGCATAAAATTTCATAGTAAGGGGAAAATCTTTTCCCTTATGTTTCTCTTCAATTCAATTTCTGAGAGAAAATTATAAACAAATTGTTAATAATAGAGATGGAGAATGTTCTGATAAATCTGTTGAGGATGCCATAGATGACATGGAAGTTGTTCTTGATCCAAATTTACATCCCTTGAGTTACATTGATCTTCAAATAAAATATGAATTAATGCATTATAACTCTATACCATTAACCTTCAATTCTTTTCAGTTGTTGAAGAAATTTTTTAGTCATGTCATGGATGATAAGCACACGGAAAATCAGGGATTTGTATTGGAACCAATGAATCAGTCATCCCAATTTCTAGAGGATCCAATATCTGATGTGTTGGATGACTTGTGTTGTCAAATTCATGGTTCATTGGCTAGCTATGAACTTAAAAGAGGTTATGATATAGACATGGTTAGGCAGTCTCTTTCATGGTCTGTTTCAACACGAGTCTCATTTCAAAGTTCAGCAGAAAATTTGCAGCCATCTCAAGAACTGTATAATGATGTAAAAAGCATATGTGTCATACCCAATTATGACCATAATTCTTTTTAAAGTCAAGAGATAGGTCATACCTTTCCAGATCCCATAGCAAACTACATGGAATATTTTTTCAGCATAAAAGATCAATCATGTTTTCATCAATCACCATTACACTTTGATTTTTTGACTCTGTGCTGACAAGCAGTCAAGTTGTCAAGTTGTCCTATTGATTGTGTTGACAAGCAGTCAAGCAATCCACTTGTTTCAACAACTACTTGACTGGATTCATTGGCATTCTTGTATTATTTGATTCAACATGGTTTTAATCAGTATATGGTAGATAACAGTTTGAATAAGCTCAACCATTTGAGCATCTTTTTTAGCAGTGTGCAAATAAGTTCAGCTCTTTGAGCATCCCTTTCAACAATTTTTCAATTTCAAATTTCAGTCTTCAATTTGATTTGGTCTCAATTGAAAGATCAGAACATGTAAAAGTTGTAGAATAAAGTTTTGGGATTAGGCCAATGGATAAGGGACTGGTCTATGTGTTCAAAGTTCTATGGTTTTTGTCACCTCTTGAAAGAGTTGTCGTCCCCAGGTGGAGCTTATGTTGGGGTCCTATAATCATAGGTGAATTGATTCTTCAGTTTTTTATTTGGCGTTGTTCCCATGATGAAGACATATGGCTTGTTGGGCTCGGTTGTTTCCATTCCCCCCTCCATCCATTTCGCCCGATCCTTCATCACCCTACCACACCCTTCATGCCCTCACCCTCCATTTTTTCACCCCTCCACTGTTTTCGTCCCTACATGCATCAACAAGCTTAGGATAAAAAACATTAGGTTAGTAATAAATGGTTAGTGGAAAATTTTAACACTAATTAGCATAATAATGTTAATTTAATTAAATTAGTGTAGTTAGATTAATAAAACTATGTTATACTTGTTAATAATAAATAAATTAATAATTAGTAATTAGGTTAGTTTGTTTAAGTTAGCAATTAGGTTAGTGTTTTAGAATTAAACATTAAATAAAACATAATAAACATAAAACAATTAAAAAAACAATAAAAACATATAAATAATTAATATAAAACAATAATATAAAACATAAATTAACTAAAACATATAACAAATAATAAAAAAACAAAAACAAATAATAATAAAAAACAAATAAAAAAAATAAAACAAAAAATAAAATAAAAAACAAACAATAAAATTAAAAAACTATCCTAAGTTTAGAACCCATGCTATTTCCCCATATCCCATACCCCCCCTACGTCACCCAAACTAAAAGGGGGTCTTAGAAAGCAGTTTCACCTAGATACATGTCTTCCCCACAAGCCATCGGAACCCCCCTGCTAATACCACTTACCACCCCAGGGGTGTCCGGGATACCACCTTCCTCCTCTAAAACCATCTTCCACAAAATAAAAATCATTTTCGTAAGTTTTGATCACCTGTTTTCTGAGAGTGGTTTTGAGAAAAAGGGAAGGAATTTTGAAAAACCGAGAGAGGTTTGTCTCCAAAACAGGCTGAAGAACAATAACCTCTCTCAGTGTTTGTACAAGTTTCAGGGATTGGGAGAACGAAAGCGATCTCTAGCACCATTTTCAGTTTTCCTGATCTTGTCATATTTTTACGGTGGTTGTTTTGGCGATATGGAGATGAATTTGGGAAAATAGAAAGAGTTTTTTGTTCAGAATAGGCTCATATACAAAAAATTCCCCCATTTTGTACACATACATCTTATATTGGGATAAATAAAGACTTCACGAGACCCTATTTTTAAGAAATTCAAGAGGCAGAAAGTCAAAGGACAGAAGGGAAAGAGAGTGGATTCAAAGGAACATATCACCCATAGATCCCATCAAAACAATGTTAGATATCTGAATGAATCTGAATGATATCTATTTCTTTGTGATCCGAAATCGAATTGGTTTAGATTTGCCTAAATTCAATCTTGTTGATTAATGACATGATCATTGTAAATAATTTATAAATACTTCGAATTTTCAAGTATCAGGGGTTGATTAGTTGGGACCTATTAGAATGATGAAACCAATTTTGTAAATCATCTCATAGATCCTCCATGGATAAAATTCCAGTAACATAATTGCAGAATTACAGGATTCTTATGTCAGTGCCATTGGTGAAGTATTTCCCCTGTTAATTTTTTTCTTCTGTTTACCATATTTTCTTCTACTTTCTTAATTATTTTAAGGATACAAAAGGACATAACTAGTTTAAATGTGCCCTCTATCACTTGCTTGGAATAATTTCTATGTTTTTCCACTGAAGATTAAACTCAGAATTCTCAGTTGCTCTGTGTTTAATTGGATTTCTTAATCCGTTCCCTCTCTCCCATGCATTAAATCTTGAAGATCCGGTGGATTTTCCTACCTTTCCTTGCCATATTAGCCTGTTATGACATGGCTTTGATCCATTCTTAGTTGTGAATCCATTTCCCAATGGTTCCTCCCTTCCTATTCCATCCAACCAATTTAAAAACCAAACCATGTACTTTCTAACTAGCCTAAAATTCCTAGCAAACAAATCTAGATCAGAGAGAGAGAGCCCTCTCCAAGTCTTGGTGGGCTAGATATAGGACTCCAAGTGGTTTTATGTTACCTCTGTGACTGTCTCCACAACCTTGGTTAAATTAAAAAGTGCTAAGACCCTCAATCTGGTGTTCATCTTATCTAGTTGACATACAATGCAAGTGAAAACATACCCCTCCACATCCTACTTCATATGCTCCCAAAAGTATCCTCACTCCAACAAAGCCAACGTTCTACATTGTCCTGGGTGGCCAGACCAAGGCGAGTTGTGACATTCCTTCATGAGTTCCCTCTTGAGGTTAGATGAATTAGGGACATAGATTCTTTCCCCAAAATACAATAGTCCATTGTGTAGCCAAAACTTCCACATTTTTCTTTCCTTGACCTGCTTCACGATGTTCTTTATTGTGCGATCATTCTCTAACCCTTCCTCGATCTTGTCATGCAATTATTCCAAGACATGAATCTAACCACCCTCTTATGTACACAACTCATCCTCCTAAAGGACTGTGAGTTGTGCCTTTTTTCTCAAGGCAACCATAATGACTTTGAGTTTTCCCCTCCTATACTCAATGGTCATGTCAAACTATGCGAGGAAGATCTTCTAATGTTCTTGATTGAGTGACAAATTTGTGTGTGTCACGAAGTAACTTGTCACAATGTCGTCTATCTTCACAAAAAATGACTTTCCCAACAAGTAGTGTTTCCAAGACTTCAAACAATGTACTACATCATTCATTTCATTTTCATGAAAAAGGTACCTCCGTTCATGATATTGGAGATTTCTACTCTCAAAGGAAACCAAATACCCCTCATGCATAAAACATCCTCCAATGGAAAAGTCGAATGTGTTAGACCGCACTTCAAACGATTTCCCAAATTCTAGTAGCTTCAACATAGGAGCGAAGACAATTTTGTGTTTTATCTCCCCAAACGAAGACTTGCGTCTCTCTTCCCAACTCCATGCTTTCTCCTTCTTCAACAAGTCAATCAGTGGTGCAACAACCTTGGAGTATCCCTCTATGAACTTGTGATAGTGTTTTTCTATCCAAAGGAATATTCTCACATCATGAACTATCTACGGTCCTTACCAATATTCATTTTCCTTGACCTTCATAGGGTCCATGCAATTGTATCCTTGGCCACTTCAAGGTTCAAAGAATGGTATCTTAGTCTGCCCAAAAAAACACTTGGAATTCTTCAAGAACACCTGGTTCTGTTGCAATGCCTCAAAGGCTTGTTCCAAATTTTTCTTGTGATCCATACTTTCTTGTACACCATGATGTCATCCAAGTAAAACACAACAAACTTGTCCAAAAACAACCACAACACGTCATTAATCAATTTGTAAAATGTAGTAGGGACGTTGCACAACCCAAAAGGAATCACTAGGAACTCATAGCTCCCATACCTCATCACCATGGCTATCTTTTCCTCAACCCCATCTGCAATTATCACTTGATAATACCCATGTCTCAAGTCAAGATTTGAAAATACTTTGGCCTTGGTGAACTTGTCAAAGAAATATGCAACTAGAGGCAGTGGGTATCGGTTCTTCACAGTTTGTTTGTTAAAAGCCCTATAATCCAAACACATCCTCATCTCTGAAGCATCCTCTCCTTATGAAAGAGAACTGGGGTGCCATATGGTGACCTAGATGGATGAATGAATCCTGCATCAACCAATTCTATTAACCGTCGCTTGAACTCTTCCAACTCAGGTCCAGACAATCGGTAAGGATCTCTGCCCGGTGGCTGCAATCCTGACTCTATTTTTGTATGATGATCAACAATACATATCAATGGGTGCACTTTTAGCAACTCATCTGGAATTGTGTCTTCAAAGTCACCCAAAATGTCATTGATATCCGGTGGAATAGGAATCCTCACTCCATCCTTTTGAGATTCCCCAACAACTGTTGCATAAATCTGTGATCTTGATTACCTTGTTTCTCTCTTCATACTCAATGCAGATACAAGTTGCACCTTTCCACCATAATTCCTTGCGGTTGTGTTCACAATATAATCCTTTTGTTCACCAAGTATAACCATATTTTCCATCCATGGCATGAGGACTGAATGTGTCCTCCTAAGGAACTCTTCCCTAAGGATCACCTCAAAGTCATCCATAGGCATCACTATGAAATCATCCCATCCTTCCCAATTTCCAGGTTGAATGTGAAGTGAGGAGGCAACTCGAGTTTATACCCTCACCTTAGAGTTCACTTCCTTCACCACAACTCTGCATAGAGAAACTATAAGTCCTAGTTCCTTTGCAACTTCTACCTTTAGAAATTTGTGCAAGGCCCCTAATTCAACTAGGGCTTGTATTGTTCTTCCGCTGATAATCAAATCCACAAAAAAAACTGATGGTATTGGTTTCCTAGTTTTCCACCCTTGCCACCCAACGCACCAACTCTCTAAAATATACTACAAACTGAGTGTTGACGGGTTCGAATGGCCTGTCAAGTAGATGAGGGAGAATGCCTGATGGCGGGTCCCAATCAAACCTACTCTCTTTTGGGGTAGCGGTTCCCACAAGTTTATGGGTCTCGCTGTCGCTCAAAATTAAAAGAATAAAAAGGGGAAAGACAACAAACTACTCCCAAAAGAGTTCTAATTAATCCTAAGGGTAATGAAACCAAAAAAAAATTAATCTAATCCTAACTAATTTTAACCTATCCTGGGAGAAAAACTAATAGAAATGAGTACATTGAAATATAATATTGTTGGCTACTTTGGGCTGACCCGGGTTCTAACTACAGGATTACCAACAACCCTTTGACCATCGGCCCTTCTGGATACCAGAAAGCAACACAACGCACAAAGTGCACTGTGTAGTCTCACCCAAGATGGATTCAATGGGTGTCCACAGGACTCAGGTGTCTGAAACCATGGGATGGGATGTGTTTCTCTCTCAGGGTCATTATATCTACCCACTTGTTAAACCTCACATACGCATTTATTAACTATAACTAGATATTAGTTCTGACCAATGACTCGACTATTCCAACAAACTTCCTTGACCATTGTAACAACCTATACCAACTAACAAATATTCATCTACTGCAACATAAGATTCAGATCTGAACACTAACTATGAAATTCATCAATTTAGTGTTGTTCTATAGATTTCATCAATGTATGCTTGGTGTGCAATATTATTTCCTTTGTTATTATAACATGTTCATCATAAAACTTATTAAAGAAAGTATAAGCAGAAATATTGCACGCATACACAAATGAAAAAGATATACCATGGTTCCCCCCCTCCTGGGCTACGTCCACAAAGATTTGTCTCTTTGGATATTTATTCATATTCATGCAAAATCTAGTGATGCGCACCGTACATTTATTCCTCCATTACAATCGATCTCCGCAGATTGCAATAGTCCTTCCAAAACTTAGAGCATCTAACCAATCCAAAGGACAACAAAAACCCATTTTCATAGTCCTAATATATTCTACTTATACAACAAAATGGGACAAAGCCCTTAAAAAAACCCTAACCCTAAGCATATTAGGTTTGTCTACTTTCCAACTGGTCAATCTTGGATGGTCCATGATCCAACCATTCTCCAAGTCGACACTTTTCCACTTTGTAACCGCCTTTTCTTGGCGCTTCTTCTCCTTTGTTTCTGGCACTACTTTTCCTCTATTTCCGGTGTGCTCCCCATTTTCGAGCGCTTCCTTGATTTCTTCAAATTTCCTTGATTTTCTTCCAAAATTGGCCTGTGCCAACAAATATCTAGATAGAAGAATCAATTCATGACAACCCAAACATGTTAGCACAATAATATTACATAAATCATCTCAAATAGTTGCAGAAGAAAACAATAAAATCATCCTTTCACTCATAATAAATCACAACAACTTAAGGATTCTAGATACTAAGCATAGAAATAGTTCACATGATAAATACCCAAAAAAATCAAAAAACAAATACCAATGTAGAATAGTCCCACAAGCATTTTCAAACAATTATGACTTTGAAATGCCTCTTGCTCTTTATTACTTAGAAGTAAAAGTACCATATATTTTTACAAAGGGAAAAAATATTCATTCCATTTAACTAGCTCCCTTTTATAAAACAAGAGAGTGACTCTTCATCTCTCGTGACACTTCATTTCATTTTTCCCTCAATTTATTTTTTACATTTTGAAAATATGGATGTGGGAGTTAAAAGTGGAATATTAAGAGACTCTTGGGTGGTTACATTCGCCCTATGGCAATTTACAAATGATATTCATTAAAAAAAAATCATTGACTCTGCTCATTGACGTTATCTTCAGTTCCTTGGAATTTGCTATGAATTTCTGGCTTTTGTCTACTGAATGAAATCATTCTAGATTATTCTCCTCTATCTTATATTTTTATTGGGCCCTTGTTGGTCTGATTTCATTTCCCGTAACTCAAGATATGATTGTTTGAAGACTGCACAGTCCATTTACCTCACAAATCCGTGGGTGTCATTTTTCTGCATTTTTTGATGTCTTCTACAACATGTATTGCTTGGATACCTATACCATTGTATTCCTATGTATGATACCTTTCCAATGAGCTATCACGGGCCTCATTCTGACATCTGTAGCTCTAGATATTATCGTTTTAAAAATAATGCTCAACAATCATTGATTATGCCTATGGGGAAAACCTGGACCATTGATCTAAAGTTTGGGGGGAGTTTCTATGTGCGTAGAGGGGAAAAATCACATTCGTTGATCTAGAAAGTAAACATATCTAGATTGTCAATGGAGGAGGGCGTCGAAGGATGAGGAGAGAGTTAAAACATCAAAATTCTTGGGAAGAGGAATGTCGACAACGAGAAGGTCACCATCGGTGAAATAGGTTTGGTAAGGAATCAAGTTGAGTCTTAGATTATTGACGATGATAGGGAAATTAGAAGAAGAATGAGAACCATTGATCTATTTCAGGTAGGATCATCTCAACCGTATATTACCTTAGGTTCTATTCGAGTGAAAATGGGAAGATGATGTAATGGTGACATTACATGCCAACATGGAAGCAAACATGTCCTCGAGGGTACATGTGTCACCATCTGAGTGGTTGATGAATGAAATTTGCCCCATAAGGGTTTTGAGGCCATTTCGTATTCATTTATGACCCAAACCATTGGATCTAGATGAGGCTAGATCCTATCCATTCATAGGAGAAAGGAGACATCACCGACAACGAGGGAGTGTCATGGTTAATGAAATCCCTTGATCTTATGAGTGCAAGATCTTAGCCATTCATTGGAGGAAGGTTTTCGGAGTGCTAGAGAGTGGTGAGAGAAGGAGCTCCGATGACAAAGAGGACACACGTCAACACTTAATGGGATAATCCATGGTGTCTGGTGATGATGTGTATGAACACGTCAGTCTGCGTGTCAAGTCGAGGACGGGTATAGGTGTCACATGGATGATGTGGAACTTTGGGTCATGGTTAAATCTAGATTAAGGTGACATTTGTCATGCAAAATCGAAATTCATGGGCAGCACCACGCATGCAAAATTATGACTCAGATGCCATATGTCAATGGTGTTAGCTGAGAAAGCAGGAAACGTTAATCTTCGGTCAGCTTTACGTCATCGATAGGATCATGGTCGTTGATCCAGACTCCTGAGATCCAGGATTGATGGAATAAGTGTGAATCCTCGAGAGCCATAAATGATGGAGTCCCTAAAATGAAAAGGCCATGAGGGAGTCATCGGTGATGGAAGGTTGGTGGCATCCAAGTGATAGAGAGGAGGGACTCCAATGATGAAAAAGTATAGGGCGACGTTGTCAGTGACATGGAAGGAAAAATGCAAAGTGGATTATGGGGAAGTATGATGACGATGAGGAAGGTGGTGGGTACCACATCAATGATGTCAGCACCCTGTTCGATGGTAGAAAAGAGAGGGAGCCACGTGGGTGTGAGGTGGACATGGTGAGTTTTCGCTTAAGAGGCTTTGGGAGGCCATAAATTTTGATCCAGAACTTGAATTTAAGTATGGTTACCGCCATTGGAAAGATATCGACTAGAAGAATCCAACTATGATGTTTAGTTAGAGAAAAGAATAGAATAAAAGAGAGGAAAACCTCAATAAATAAAGGGAAGGTTAAAATGGGAAGAAGATCAAAGGATTCCCCCACATGTGTCTCAATACTAGAACAATCATGAACAAAGGATATCGTGCTAACCTGTTCCTACAACCACATAAAGAGAAGAAATCATTTATGCAATTAAAATGACATTCACCAACACATGAGAAACATAAAATTTCCTTTCCTTTAATAAAATTTATGAACAAGTACTAAAAGTAAAGAGAATGAGGAGGAGATGTTTTTTGAAGGTAATCATCTATGATCTGGATTAAATAACTATCATGATAGTTTCATGCACCTAAACTCTAGCACATAGAAAGTATTAGTAACCTCATGATTCAATTCTAATTGTTATACAATGTATGAGAGTATAAAGATGAATATGTTAGGCACCACGCGCTAGCACGAGTATGCATACTTTGAATAAGTAACTTTGAAAAAATATTAGTAACCCACATCAAACTCATCCAAGACATACGATGTATCATCGAACCATACAGTCACATAGGAATAATGAAGATAGAAAAAATATAAGATTAGAAGAGGCAATCAAACATTATCAAAGAAAATCATCAACCAAGATCAAATCCCCAAACTCCCTCGAGGTATGCAAAGAAATAGCATAGGATCCGACAATAGAGGATTAGGAAATATGATCAAAATTTTAGTATGGGACCCTTTTCCTTTCGCTTGTAAAAGAAAAAGTAAAAAGGGGGGTTTGTTGCAGCCACAACAAATGGCGACACACTGGAAGAACCAATTATCTATTTCAATAGAAGTCTAGGGCATATACTTCAGATTTGAGTTTTAAAGATAAGTTCAACAAACTGCAAATAAATTTCCAATAATCATGGGTACCACAATGATGCCAAAATTCTAAAAGATATAACCGAATATTTCTAGTACTTGGAATCGAACACAACCTTTTCAAAGAGCCAATTTATGAGATAAATTATTTTATTGGATGCACATTTCAGATTGGTTTTGGTTTGATCATGGGTTTTCACTTTTAAGACAAGAAAACATATACATAAGTGTGGTCCTCATCTCTCTTTTCCCAGCATTTCTTTGCTGCCAGTGAGCATCCATAGCCCCAACAAATTTGCCTCGATACCATACAAGCATATCCTCACTGCCAGCAGGCATCCATAGCCTTGACGGGTTTACTTGTACTTCCCACACTATTAATAGTGCTTTCAACTTCCTTTTTTATTTCATAAAATGCTCACCCTTCTAGATTTAGATATTGATATGCATATGCACATAGGGTGTGAAGGAAACAGGGTGATACAATAGTTGCTTTGATTTTCTAGGTAGATGTTTTTCATTTGTGTTTAACCCATAGGTCTCCCCAAGAACCATCATAGTATTGGCCATTTTATCAATTTGAAGTCGATGGAGCTCAAAGAAAAGAGTGGATAAACACTTTCCTATACTATTGGATTATCATTGTATTCTCAATAGACACATGTGTTCCACCACAACTGTCAGTCTATACCTACAACTAAAAACTTTATAAATTTTCATTCAGATAGGGAAACTCATGTATCTTATGAATTATAAGAAAAATATTTAGTGTGTGACCAGAATTGACCAACCCGTCACCAAAATTCAGAGAGCAATCCTCAAGGCAGCCTAAGAGTCAAATCAACTCAGGAGAAATACCAACAATCACATTAAAATATAGAATTAATATGTACAAGCAGAAAGGAGGACTGAAATCAGAAATCAAATTCATGAAAAAGAAAATTAAACGTAGGGATCTAAAGTTAAACTCTCAGTCATTCAAAGAGAAAGAAAAATGGCTGAAAAATAAGCAGAAAACCGAGAAGCAAGCAATAAATCCATTGCAGAAACAAAGAGAGTGTTTTCTATGAAAAGTCAAAAAATAAGCCATGGGAAATAACTAGTCAGTAAATGGTAGTCGTTTGATATCAAGCCCAACAGAAAAAATTCCTAGAGTTTCTGATCTGAAATGAAAAACAAATCAGAATACAAAAATTGATGATCTTGTGTAAAATATTTGTGACATAATTCTCCAATCCAATTTCTTTCAGTGAGGGAAACAAAACATTCTCCTGAGAACCTAGCGAAATGGGTTTAGATGCTCAGTGAAAATAATTGTTCAAAATCCAATTTCATGTGAAATTCCATAGCCCATATTCTCTTAGGATTTCTTGACATAAGCAATTCCTTTGTAATTTTAAAAACGTTAAATTTTCTAATAACATAAATTACATTTCCTATTTCCTAATCAAGTGCCATTTTCTTTTTGCTATAAAAGATGATGAATAACCACATATATCCTAATAATTCAATATAATAAAGATAAGAGGAAAATCACAGTTATGGAGGTCATCAAAATAGTCATTAAAATGACTCACAAAAATGACTAGATCAAAAGAAAAATACGAGAGTAAATGAATGAGAATATATTTATGATAAACTATTGAATTGGTGACAAAAATGTCACAAAGGAATCTGAGTATCCAAGTTTAGATTAACACTTCCCTAAGTTGTTTTCAATCAAAGAGAAAAATTCAGAGTTGTTGGTTGCACAAGACATTTTCCCAACCTGCATACCAAAGAGCACAATGTGATCAACTCTCGGGCAGTTTGGGAAGAAATCCTCCTCTCAAATTACTGACTTATTAAAATGAAATTAATCCAAATTGAAAGGCAAGGAACATAATTAAAACTAATGCTGGGGAAAACTTGCTAAGCTAAAATAAACTTAAACTAAGTTGGTTTTGATAAAAATCTGTGTGAAGGACATTGCAATTATCAAGCATTCGTTAGTTGTCCATTCAATCAAATATCACAACCTTCTTCCTGAGGTATGAGAAGTATGTGCTTTCCTTCAAAATTCCTTTTACCAAATGACTTTAGTGTCATGATTTTTGTGAGATTTAGATCTATGGACACAATATCTTGTTCCTGAAATAAGAGTCAATCAAATTAAGAAAACAAAACCATAAGACTTCAATCCCATCCATCTTTTGATGATATCAATCCACCAACAAACATTAGTTATAAAAATAAGATTGAAAACTTAATGAATTGGTAGAACTGAGATCGAGTCTTTGGTCAATCAGTGGACAGGGGAATAAAAAGATGGGTTCCCAAGAAATTTTCTGAAAAATATATCAACAAAGATTTAAATGACCATGTTGTCTAGATTGTCAAAAACGTGTTTCCAAGCAACCTGAAAGAATATCTATTGTTGTTGTATAAGAGAGGAAGCTTGGGAGAAGAAAAATATAATGTAAAAAGTAGACTCGTATGTAAAAGACCCATTGAACAAAGCATAGGACAATGACAACCAATGCCTAAAAATTAAAAATAAAAGTGGTGATAGAAAATAACTAAAATGAAAAACAAAACAGCGAAGATTATTATAGAAAAAGTCTATGTAGAAAATTCATGTTTGTTGAAAGTGATCAAAGAAAAGAGTGGTTGAGAAAGAAAAGATTTGGATAACTCAAAAATCGAGGAAAAATGATCATCTAAGGAAATTATATAGATTTGGAGTGGCTTGAATTTTTTATGGGAAGAGTTTTAATGCTCATAATTTAGATTCAATGTGTATGGGACATTAAAATCAGAACATACAAATGATATCAGCCAAGCAAAATTTTCCCGTTAGAATCATGTAGATGTGAATATAGGACAAATCCGAGTGTTCATTTTCATTACAAGAGGGAATGGATAATGTCTCAATTTAAAATACCCCACTTGCAAGATGCCACAATGCATTGGAAATGATTTGACATGGTGATCATGCACAAAAATAAGTGATCTGGCAATTTCCCAACACATAGAAAAATTCGAGAATGAAATGAAGTAAATTTTTCCCACATCAAAATCAAATTCAGAATCCATCAAAGGTAAAATTTAGTGGGCAATCCTTCTATTTCTTTCAACCTTTTTTGAGAATTCATTTATTGATCAACCAACAGTAAATAAAAGATAATGCGAACAAAAAACTAATTAAAAACTAGAGAGCAAAGCTAAATTATGCAAAGGAAAGACACTAATTTATTCTACCCTCTCCTACGCTATGCTACAATGGATGAAAAATGAACTATGTAAATTCATAATGCCAATGTAGCCATCCAAGTAACCCCAATCTTGTAGACATATGTTCAGGACAAAAGATTAGTGACAGAGCTTGGAATAAGAATTGACTGGAAATAGGAAAAATTAACTCATGATAAAATCTATTCACCATATTAGAAATGTAACAGTGATAATTCATGGGAAATCTATCTAAAAAGTATATCTCCAAGCATGCTTCAATCCTATCATAAAATCTTGCACTACTATCATATAATTGATAGAAGGAGTTTGATGGAAAGTAGCATACTGTTAAGAACCAAATATCAATATAGCATAGAAAAACCTCAGAAAAAGTACTCAACGCCTTGAAAAAGAGATAATTTCATATAATAAGCCTCTTCAAGGGGGCAACCTCCTTTTACCCCACTTAAATGTTCAAGTGCAAGATGATTCAAAATGAAAATGTATCCTTGGTATATATAGGAGACTAGGAGGTATAATTACAACTAATGGCCTAAAGACGACATAAATAAAATAACATTACTAATATAATATGCCCCAATTAAGGGGTAATGAGCTAATATTAGGGCTTAACATGCCCCTCCCCTTGAGACAAGTGTTGTTCACAACGCTTGAGT
>SNQJ01S0007190.1:11290-23590 GCA_010110895.2 Picea sitchensis
ATGATATTATGCATATGTTATTTTTAATCTAATATTGAATCTGAATTGATTACATTAAGTTAGTTAGTGGATAAATACTTTCTTGCAGTTTCATACTTATTTATCTGCAGGACTTTTAGAGGGTTGTTGTGAAGGAATTCCATAGCGAAAGACATCAAGTGGGATCTACTTCAAACATAGGATTCTGGGTGCATCCTTCTTCCCTTTTCCTGAAAGTTATTTATTGTAGGTGGTTATTCCTTATTGATTGTATATTTAGAGTCCGAGAGAAGTTTCCTTGGGTTTTTATCAGTTGTGGTTCTGACCCAAAAACCATAGGAAGTAAATTTATGTAACATGGATTATGTAAACCTTTTATCTTTGATGGAAAGCTAACAAGAAAACATGAAGATAAGGGAGGAAGAAATGAGAGAGTAAGAGGTATGGTCTCCAAAATCATTCCTTCAAAATAACCTTGCATTTGATTTCCTTCTCACAAAGTAGCCCCATGGATTTCTTTTATAGGAAAACTTGGAGCTTCAATGGTAAACCAACTCCCATGTAAATGCTCCTCATTCAATAGTGGGATCCACATGCATGAATATATTTTCAATTCCCAAGAAATAGTGTTGTCAAGTGATGATACTATGAGGTAACATTGGCACCTAGGGGGGTAGATACTTGCAACTAAAGAATGTTTCCAAGGAGGTGAAACTAGAACATACATGTATCCACTTGAAGGGAAAATCTTGCTTGAGGGTTTGATACGATACTAAATAATATACATACATGTCCAGGGGTATTCAAATTGATTTAGAGCACTATAACCATCAATGTGTACAAACCTCCTCGATGCAATAATGAGTTGACTTTGATTATGGTAGGAATGATCAAGTTGGAGAGCAATGATAACTCTCTTTACTTGATTTGAGGCTAATCATTGATGATGATAAAGGAAACCAAGGCATGGAGAGACTCTTAACCTACCCATTAGAATAAATATAAGCAACACAAGGAAGAAGAATCACCAAGTAACCATTGTAAGCAATTGTTTCTTTGAAAAACATAAACAAGTGGGTCAATGAGTAGGGGACTCAGGACCTGCCTCGAATGGAGATTAGATGATGGTTGACTTGTGAGCCAATGATAAACCAAACTAACTAAAATCAACTACGTTTTGAGTTGTAAGGACAACTTATGCCGAAGGTGTATTCGAGGCCATGTGGACAAGGAAAAATGTAGGGAATGATGAGACTCTTGGAAAGGCCAATATATGGTAGATACAAAGCTCGAGAACCTTAATGATGAAGGAAATTGAATAGGATGAATGGTATGCAATGGACCAACATAATCTGTGTAACCATGGGTGAATCAATACAGGTGCTCCAATCAAAGAAACAAGGATTGTTGCAACAAAAAAGAGAGAATTATTGAAGATGAAACAAACAAAGCACTGATACTTTCCCCATTTTTTTTTTGAATTATTTTGTGGATGTTTTTGTATTTTTCTTTTATGAAGAATAAAATAATCTAGATATATTACTGACAAGGAGGTAGGTGCCCAAAAATGTGACCAAGTAATTTATAAGGTACCAGATGTAATATAATAAATGAAAATAGACTTGTAGAATAGTACCCATCTCTCATGTGACATCTTCTGGTTGTATATCCTTCCAATGAAGAAAAAATTCCTTGATGGCGCGCTGATGGAGATGATGATCACGCTGGTCCATAACTTCTTATGGATGAAACCAAATGGATCCTTCTTCATCCAACTTAGGGAGACTGGTTTTATTTTGGCACTTAGTTCCAATCACTTTCTTTAACAATGATACATGAAAAACATGATGGAGCTTAGAGTGACTCGGAAGATCTAACTAGTAGGACACGAGCTCCACTCACTTGAGAATTGTATAAGGACCATAAAACTTGGGGTTGAGTTTATAACAATGTGAAAATTTGAGTCATGTTTTCTTATAAGGTTGAAAACAAAGAAACACCTGGTCCCCCTCATCAAATTGATGTTCTAAACGACCCTAACTTGCTTGTTTCTTCATGCGATTCTATTCCATGGCCAAATTTTCTTTGAGGGTACAAAGAATGGCCTCTTGGATTGTAAGTGTGTTGTTGACCTCTTGAACCTTGGAAACACCTATCATGTGTGAGAGAATCAATGGTGCATTTTTCCCATAAATCGCTTCAAAGGGAGTCATGCGAGTGGTAATATGGTAAGATGTGTTGTACCACCATTCTGTGAGGGGTAAACACTAAGCCCACTGAGTTTTGTTGGTTGTGGACCCCGATTATCTTCCTAATTCATATGTAGTTCAAAGAAACTGTAGGATACACAATTCATTCCCCCCCCTGTCCATGAGAGGGATGCAAGTTTTTGTTTTTTGTAATTTAAATATTGTAATTTTGTAGTCAATCTAGACCGTTCATTATAAGCTCACAGATCTAATGGTAGAAGTTATGTTAGGTATTTTTTCCCTAGAAGGAAACTGTGTTTTATGAAGGAATTGTATTGCGGCTGTGTATTATTGTGAGTATTGTATTTTGAGAGAGGAGACTGTGAGAGAAAGAAGAGGAAGTTACAATGGGTGTGTTGTAGGTTGTATCCCTTCATTTTCTAGATAATAATAAAGGAAGGACCTAAAAATTTCTCTAGTGGACATAGCCCACACTAGGTGAACCATGTATATCTATGTCTCTATTGTATTATATATCTTCTGTGTTTTATTTTATTGCTCCAATATCCTGTTTTTCTAACAACTAGTATCAGAGCGAAAGGCAACTCACGGAAAAAGAGGGTTCCTAGTTCTAGTTGGAGCAATGGCGGAAGATGGAAAGTTTAGGGTCGAGAAATTTAATAGCCAAAACTACTAGTTATGAAAGATGCAGATGGAATATTATTTATATCAGAAGGATATATTCCTACCATTGAGTGGAATATCAAAGAAGCTGACGACCATGAAGGATATAGAATGGGAGGTTCTTGACATAAAGGCACTAGGAATGATACAACTGAGCCTGGTAGCATCGGTGGCTTTCAATATTTCAAAATAAAAGACAACAAAGGAGATGATGGATGCATTGGCTAAACTGTATGAAAAACCCTCAACATCTAATAAGGTATTTCTAATGAAGCAATTATTTAATATGAAGATGTCAGAAGGTGGGTCTATTGCAAATCATTTAAATGAATTTAATAGAGTTATTAATCATCTAAGTTATGTAAAAGTAAACTTGATGATGAGGTCAGGGCTCTTCTAATCCTATGCTCATTTTCAGAAAGTTGGAATAGCTTGGTCATGGCTGTAAGTAACTCTGTCTTTGGTTCAAACACTCTAAATTTTGATGATGTTGTTGGTGTTATCCTTAGTGAGGAAATGTGATGAAAAAACATAGGTGAGACATTAGGTAATTCATTGACTGTGGAGAACATGAGAAGAAAAAAGGATAGAGGAAAGATATTAGGGAACTATGGGAATTATAGGAAGGGCTGATCCAAATCCAGAATGGGAAAGATGGAGTGCTGGAATTGTGGGAAGAAAGGACATATGAAGAAAGACAAAATATCTCCAAAGAAACAAAGAGATGGACAACATGAGAAAAATCAGGAAGCAAATGTAACAAGTGATGTGTTACAAGATGCTTTAATTCTTTTTGTAGATAATATTTCTGAGTCTTGGGTAGTAGATTCAGGGGCTTCATTTCATGCCACACCCCATAGGAAACATTTTCTAGATTATGTTTAAGGTGATTTTGGACAGGTTCATTTGGGTGATGATGCACCATGCAAAATTGTTGNATAATATTTCTGAGTCTTGGGTAGTAGATTCAGGGGCTTCATTTCATGCCACACCCCATAGGAAACATTTTCTAGATTATGTTTAAGGTGATTTTGGACAGGTTCATTTGGGTGATGATGCACCATGCAAAATTGTTGGAATGAGTTAGGTACAAATAAAGAAAAATAATGGAAACCAATGGTTGTTGAAAGAGGTAAGACATATTCCAGATCTAAGGAAAAATCTAATTTCAACAGGGTTGTTGGCAGGTGAAGGATATATATCTATATTTACAGATAAGGTGTGGAAGTTCACCAAGGGATCATTGGTGATAGAAAAAGGAGAGAATGTAGGTACATTGTATTTATGTACTTGTAATAATGACTCTTATATCTCTTTAGCTTATACAAGAGTGGATAGAACACTGTGGAATCATAGGCTTGGAAATATGAGTGATAAGGGGATGCAGATACTTCACAAAAGAAATTTGTTTCCAGATCTTAAACAAATTGATTTGGATTTCTGTGAGCATTGTGTTTAGGGAAAACATAAGAGAGTCAGATTTCTTAGAGTCACAAAAGAAAAGAAGATTGAAAGTTTAGAACTTGTGCATACAGATGTACGGGGACCAACTCGGGTATCATCTCTTGGTGGCTCTTGTTATTATGTTACTTTTATTGATGATGCAACTAGAAAAACTTGGGTTTATTACATTCGAAAAAAATATTATGTTTTTGATACTTTTAAGAAATGGAAATCTTTGGTTGAGAATGAGACAGGAAAAAGGTTGAAGTGTCTCAGATCAGACAATGGAGGTGAATATTGCAGCAAGGATTTTGATGATTACTGTTCATACCATGGGATTCGTAGAGAGAAAACATTTCCAGGAACACCACAAGAAAATGTTGTTTCAGAAATGATGAACAAGACAATCATGGAGCTTGCAAGGAGTATGAGATTGCATGCTGGGTTGCCCTTACATTTATGGACAGATGCTGTAGATACTGCTGTTTAGTTAATAAAAAAAGGACCTTCAAGATATTTGGATGGTGGAATTGCATAGGAGGCATGGACAAGTAAAAATGTAAACTATTCTTTTTTGAAGACTTTCGGTTGTGAAGAATTTTTCCATATTGATAAAGAAAATAGAACAAAGCTTGAGGAAAAATCCAAATAGTGTAGTTTTATTGGATACAATGTTAATGATTTTGGTTATTTCTTATGGGATTATGAAATCAAAAAATCATTAGGAGTAGAGATGTCATATTCAATGAGAAGGTCATGTACAAATATCAATTGCAGGGAAAGAAATAGGAAAGAAAAAACAGAATACATAGTGCTTGATGAGATCACTGAAAAATAATTTCCAAGGTACTAGAAAATCAAAATTTACAACAATAGGAGCAACATGTACCTCAAAATCTGCAAGTGTTTTTAAAAGATCTACTAGGTTAAGTAGACCCCCTGAACGATATTCTCCTTCATTGTATTATTGATTTTTGATTGATTCTGGCGAACCAAAAAGTTATGAAGAGGAAATGAAGGTAGAAACTAAAAATAAGTGGGAGCAAGGCATGGAAGAGGAAATGGACTCCTTGGTAAATAACCAGACTTGGGACTTGTTCATTTTCCTATAGGAAAAAGAGCATTGCAGAATAAATGGGTTTACAGGTTGAAGGAGGAATACGAAGGAAAAAATCGGTACAAGGCTAGACTTGTTGTAAAGTGGTTTGCACAAAAGAAAGTTATAGATTTTGATGAATTGTTTTATCCTGTTGTTAAGATGACTTCAATTAGGACTATTTTAAATCTTGTGCTAGTAGAATATTTTCATCTTGAACAATTAGATGTAAAAACAACGTTTCTCCATGGGGATTTGGAGTAAGAGATTTATATGCAGCAACCACATGGGTATGAGGTTAAAGTAAAGGATAATTTACTATGCAGGTTGAATAAGAGATTGTATGGCCTAAAGAAAGCTCAGGTATTTGAAGTTTGACAGGTTTATGAGAAAACAAGGTTATAGTAGATGTCATTCTGATCACTGTGTTTATTTTAAAAGGCTATAAAATGGAAGCTATATTATCTTCCTATTGTATGTATATGACATGCTTGTTGCAGGGTCTAATATGTAGGATATAAATGTGCTCAAGAATAAATTAGCTAATTCATTTGTGATGAATGATTTGGGTGCTGCAAACAAAATCCTTAGTATGAGAATACCAAGAGACAGGAAAAATCACAAATTGACATTGTCTTTGGGTGAGTACATAGAGAAGGTGTTGGAGAGGTTTAGAATGTAGAATGCAAAACCAGTTAGTACACCTTTGGCCAACCATTTCAAATTAGCTAAGGAAATGTGTCCCAAGACACATGAGGAGATAAAATACATGTCCAGGGTCCCTTATTCATCAACAATTGGCATATTGATGTATGCAATGGTTTACAAAAGACCAAATATTGCACATGCAAAGGGAGTTGTGAGCATGTATATGAACAATCCAGGTAAAGAACATTGGGAGGAAATAAAGTGGATTCTCAGGTATTTGAGAGGTATTACTACTCATGCATTATGTTCTGGAGGTTCAAACACTTTTCTACATGGATATGTTGATTAAGATATGACAGGTGATAAAGATAGCAAGAGGAGCACCAAATGTATGTTTTTAATGTAGGTGGAACAATAGTAAGTTGTATTTCAAAACTGCAAAAGGTTGTTGCACTTTCAACAATAGAAGAATAGCATGTTGCTGCTACAAAGGCTAGTAAAGAGATGATTTGGTTACAAAGGCTTATGGAGGAATTAGGAAAGAAGTAAGAGAATAATAGGTTATATTGTGATAGCGAGAGTGCCATTCATCTTAAAAAGAATTCAACCTTCAATTCGAAGACTAAGAATATACAACTCGGGTACCATTTCATACGATTCGTCTTGGAAGATGAACGTTTGAAGTTGGAAAAGATACATACTAGCCAAAATCCTATAGACATGTTAACAAAGGGAGTAACTGGGGAGAAACTGAGTTCCTACTCAGTTTCATTTGGTCTTCAAGCATGAAGGTGAAGATGAGAAATTTTCCAGGTCCAAGGTGGATCATAATCCAATAGGTATAACATCAGTGGAGTTGTTGTGATCAATCTCCAAGTGGGAGATTGTTGGTTGTGGAGCCTTATTATCTTCCTTATTCACATGCCGGTCAAAGAGTTTTTTTGTTTTTTGTAATTCAAATATTGTAATTTTGTAGTCAATCTGGACCGTTCATTATAAGGTCGCATATTTGATGGAAAAATTTATGTTAGGGTTTTCCCCCCTAGAAGACAACCCTCTTTTATGAGGGAATTATATTGCGGCTGTGTATTATTGCGAATATTGTATTATGAGATATGAGATTGTGAGAGAAAGAATATGAATTTATAGCGGGTCTGTTTTAGGTTGTATCCCTTCATTTGCTGAATAATAATAAAGGAAGGACCTAGAAATTTCTCTGGTGGACGTAGCCCACACTGGGTGAACCGCATATCTCTGTCTCTATTGTATTATGTATCTTTTGTGTTTTATTTTTTCATTTGTTTTATTTTATTGCTCCACGATCCTGTTTTTCTAACAAGTTTGTCGATTGAAAATAAAACATCACATATATGTCTCCAAACACTTATTGAAAGATTCCATTTGTACATTATTCTTGGGATGATAGGAGGTACCGATATGCAATTGGGTTCCTTGGAGCGTGAACAATTCTTTCCCAAAATTTTTGGTGAATGTTGGATCACAGTCGAAGACAATATAATGAGGCATGCCATCGAGTTTGAAGATATTATGCATAAAAAAATTAGCCACTGTAGATGTGGTGAATGGGTGTTGAAGAGATAAAAACGAGTATATTTGGAAATATGATCAACTACCACCATGATGACTGACTTATTTCCTGATTTAGGTAAGCCAACAATAAATTCCATAGAAATATCCTTCCAAATAGTAGGTGGAATTGGGAGTGGTTGGAGTGTTTCTGGAGCTTTGACTATTTCTCCCTTATTGCGTCAAAAGGTATCACATTCAACCACAAAGGTGCATATGTCCTATTTCATGCCTTCCCAGAAAAAATAATGTTTGGCCCATTCATAGGCTTTGGTAAAGCTTGAATGCCTAGCTGTGGGGGAAGCTTAGATAACATAATGGATTTTTAGGGTTCGACTATTTGCTTAACTACATGAGACCTTTATAGTGAAGATATTCATTGTGCTAATAGTATCCTAGAGATCCTGATAATCATGTTGAAATTGTTTGATCAAGATGGAAAATTTGGGGTCTTGGAACCCTTCCTCGTGAACGGATTGAAATTAATCTACGACAATTAAGGAGAGGCAAAAGAGGGACCCTTCTTCTTCATATTTCCTTAAAAGAGAATCAATAACTAAATTTTCTTTTCCCTTCTTGTAAATGATATCATAATCATATCCAAACAAATTGATCACCCATTTTCGTTTCACTGGGGATGAATTTCTTTGTTCCAAAAGATACTTGAGGCTGCAATGATCAATTTTAATTTGGAAGTGTTTCCCTAATAGATAAGGACACCAGAGATCCACTATGTGTAGAGTAATGAACATTTCCTTTTCATAGGTTGATTGGCCCAAATATCGCTCTGAAAGTTGCTTGCTAGTGAAAGATAAAGGTATGCCATCTTGCATGAGCACTGCCCCAATTCCTTTCCCTTAAGCATAACATTCTAGGAAAAAAGTATTGGTTAAGTCTAGTACTTGCAAGATAGGATTCATTCACATAACCTCTTTCAAGGCGTGGAAGGATTGATAAAATTTTGGACTCCAACTAAAAGCATTCTTTTTAAGGAGCGCATTGAGATGAGATGCATTTTTTCCATAATTTTGAACAAAATTGCGATAATATCTTGTTAAACCCAAGAAGCCAAAAAAATATTTAAGAATTTTAGGGAGAGGCCAGTCCTTCATAACTTTATCTTTCTTAGGATCCACCCATACACCATCCTTTCTGACAATATGACCTAGGTACTCTACTTCAGAGGCTCCAAAATCACATTTAGGTTATTTGAGAAAAAAAATTGTGCTTAGATAGTAGATGTAGAACTTGATCCACATGGGTGAGATGGGATTGACAAGTTTTACTATAGATGAGAATATCATCAAAGAAAAAGAAGACAAAATGAAGGAGGAAAGAATGGAAGACATGATTCACGAGACATTGAAAAGTGGAGGGGGAATTACATAGGCCAAAGGGCATGACCAAGAACTCATAGCAACCCTCATGATTTCTAAAGGAAGTCTTGTGAATGTATTCTTCTTTCATACGTATTTTGTAGTAGCCAGAATGAATATAAATTTTGGTAAAGTAATGAGCACCACTCAATTCATCCAAAAGGTCGTCAATGACATAAATGGGAAATTTGTCTTTAATTGTGAGTTTTTTGAGGGCAAGAAAGACAAGACACATGCACTAAGTGTCTTATTTCTTGATTACCATGATGATAGGGGAAGAATGGGGGCTAGTACTAAGATGGATAACACCCTCTTCTAACAACTCTTGAATATTTTTATCAATTTCATTTTTCTTGGAAAAGGGATGACGATAAGGGTGAACATTGGGAGGAAGATTGCCCAGTAATATAGGAATGGAATGATCATGGACGTTGTGGGAAGGGGAAATTCCATGGTGTGTGTTAAAAACAACTTGGTGTTGAGAGATTATATCTTGGAGGTCAAGATGCATAGAGGGTGTCTCAACTGCATGAATGGAATGAATTTAGGAAATAATGATAAAATGACATTTTCTGAGTAGATTTTTAATGAGGTGGGAATTGATGATCTCAGGGGATCCTGCTGTGATGCCTTGGAAATTATACTATTGGACCTCTTATTGGAATTGCATGGTTAATTCCTTAAAATCCATGGTGATAGGGACAAGAGTGCGTAACCATTCATGATCTGAGATCTTTTCGTCCGGTGACTTATTAAAGAATTGTATTAAATGAGCATATACTAAAGTACACCATAAGGAAGGAAAAGATAAAAAGAAAAGAGACATAAGCATGAAATATGAATGCAAAAACTTGATAATGGAGTTTTTCCCTAGTGGACTACATCTCCGAGTCCTGCTCTCAAATGGGTAGGCCTTTTTATTAACTCCACAAAAGAATTGGGCAAAATACATAAGTATACCTCATTCTGGAGTTAAGATATAGAAGCTTTGCTCAGATCAGAAAACAAACATCACCACTGCGTTCGTGGCGTCAAATTACCTAAAAATTATTGTCTCCATGCCTCAATCCGACTCTGGCACTTTCAGGCCCAAGAGACACCCTTATCTCGGTTTATGTTCCTGCCTCTGCAATAAATGACTGGAGATTTTCTTGAAATGCATGACCAGTCCATAGGGCTGCGCCCTTGGTCTCCTCCTTCCCCCCCTGTACACTGGGGAAAGTCCCCTTTTATAATTAGTTTTGGCAGTTATGTAATAATGAGTGGTTTGGCGCAGTGGTTAGTGGAGGCTATTTTAAGTCATTTGTTGGTAGAGGTTTAGGTGGAGGTCCCGGGGTCGAACCCATAGGCCTCCTCTATTTATAAACATTGTTACACAGTTTTGGGCGGATGGTTAAATTTGGCAGAGCAACTACTAAACTGGTAGGCGGTTGGAATATGTCGCCAATCTGGCGGAACCGCCGCCAGATTTGGCGGTATAAATATTTAATTTATATATATATATATTAAATTTTTGGTTACTGGGCATCATTGGGAATTTTCCCACTGCCACTTGGCAGCACATGACTAGGCCAAGTGGCAGCCAATCGTTGGCCCATGTCACCTCATTACACGATAAACCTGCCACGCAGTGTACAGATGCCACATGCCCTGTATGGACTACCATGTGGAAACTTTTCATTGGTCCACAAGTTGGCCCAAAAATTCCAAAAATGAGTGACACGTGGCAGCCTCTCATGCTGCCATGTCATCATGATGATGTCATGCTAATGTAAACATGACACGTGTCTCCCTCTGTGCTTTCCATGTATGCTGTATGAATGATGATGTCATCTGTACTAATGCTGACATCAACAGTACGAATGCTGACTCATCCCTGCTGACTGGGATAGGTTGACCAAAACTTTGACCGTGAATATATTTCGATATGTAACTTTGTTTGACGAGCCGTTTGTGCCGTTAGAAATATTACGACACGCTCTTCACGATCATGCCATTTTCACTGAGTTTTGGGAACTTTGAAGTTTTTCCCTTTCTCTATCTGCTGAAGCCATTTTGAGCATCCTGAGTTTCCTCTGCGAGTTTTGAGTTGTTCATAGCCTTATCTGGATCCTTTTTGGATCAATTCAACACCAAGCACAATGTCACAACCACCTATGTCGATAGAAAACTTATGACATTTCAGATGGTACTGACCAATTTGTAGGAACACATATTCACAACGCCCCCACATTTCATGGAACCGCCATTGGCGATCGTGATATGAAAATTGTTGATTGCACATATATAACAATTGATTTCTTGGGAAATTCAATGATGAATAAAGTTATGGGGTTTCCATTTTCAACTAGGATGATGACTTTCCTATGCTAATGTAGCCAATTAACTTAAGGGTTTCAGGAGCATAGAAGCCAATGAGAGCGTTCAGTGAAATTATCGATCCAACTTTTGGAGGATCAGAGGGAAGAGTAGGATTATTTTCTTGTGGTATTTCTTCAATATGGAAAAAATGAACATCCTTATCAGAAACATCCTAAAAATTGGCCATAAAAAGATTCTGTTCTTTACGCTTGTGCCTCAGAAAATATTAATCAACACAATTATAGAAAATACCATTGAGTTTGCATTCAACCATTTCATCCCTAGTTAATTTATGGATCTTGAGAGGAGTGGCATGAGGGGCAGGACTAGGGGGCTAGGGAAAGGAACAAAAGAGGCCGAATTTCTGTTTTGGGAAGAGACGACCTATTGTGCTTCCTTGGCGTGTTTAGTATCTTCCAACCAAGTTTGGGGGTGAGCCATTAGGACCTGGGCTCAAATTTCATCCTTTAGGCCACTGATAAAGCATTCCCTAAAGAAGACATCTGACATGCCCTCTACTCTGAAATCCAAGAGATCAAATGAGGACATAAAGTATTCCACTATGCTAGACTATTTCAACTTTATCAAATGGCCTAAATGGTGTGTGTGTCGGTGTCAAAGTGGTCATAAATTTTGACCACAAACTATGTCCAAGCAACATACCCTTGGCATGAATTTTTATGCCATTTCCACCATTACCAACATTCAAGATCCATCTAGAGGACACCATAATGAAGTTTGGCCAATTCATCAATGATGCCATGAAAAGAGAAATAATTTTCCATTTGAGTGACCCAGCTCGTGGGATTCGATCCATCAAATTTATTCACCTCAACTTTGGGAAGACACAGTTCACATTGAAAGTGGTTGGAATGAAATGGCATGGAATTGGAGGATTCAATTCCTTTTGGCTTATAAGGTGGTGCAAAAGAGATAT
>SNQJ01S0007190.1:41384-55846 GCA_010110895.2 Picea sitchensis
CATTACCATGTTTTACCATGCATCGTCTTCAAATTTCCATTTGGGTTGAGCAACGCCTGCCACTGATCAGACTGATGCTAGGGAGTCTAAACCCAAGCGATTTAATTGTAGAAAACACGGGACAGCTAAGGAAATCGGTGGTAGAGAATGGGCGGACTGCTTAAATCCGTGGCGAAAATGAAAATCAAACGCACAGGTAGTTAGAAAATCAAACGCACAGGTAGTTAGAAAATCAAACGTTTGGACAGAGGAAATCTAAATGGTAATATGAAAAGTTAATCATTTAAACGTGGCAATCATATAGTGCTGCGGTAATTTTTTAATATGATTAGGTAAATGTTAAAAAGTAAACAGGTTAACRGATGCATTCAGAAATACAAGGAAGTTATGAAAAATAAATCACATTCATTGATTTGGGAGGACGACTAAGAATATGCCAGCATCTTCAATTGTTAACCATCAGATTGGAATTTTAGATTAAAAGGTGATTAATTGTGCTCATTGTTAATAGGTATACGCCTTTCGGCGTAATTAGGTTAATGCGCGAGCATAAGTTAAGCACTTGCTAGTTAAGGTGATATGTGGTGATTAAACGGATGCTGTGATACTTTTTGGTCTTTAGGCACAAACACCTGTAAATCCACAACAAATATGGAAGACACAATAGGTCCCAAAGCTCAAGTAGGTAAGCACATAATAATAATAACTGGTAGTTCTGAGGCATGTGGCCATGCAAGCCACCTAAGTGTGATCCAATTACATTATCTCAGTAGAGAGAAGCATCATCAAGTGAAACCCCAACTAAGAGTCAAGTCTGGATGCTCTGAGTGTGTTAGTATACTGCTAAGACCTGATATGAGTCACTTGGCTTACTAGTTAAGACTAAGTCGAATCAGGTCATAGACATAAACTTTGGCCAAGCATATCTACAAGTGTTGTGGACGTTACAGATTGATTTGGCAGGAAACGAAATCTGTTAGCCATGAAATTTACAATCTTTGGCCAAGCATATCTATAAGTGTTGTGGACATTACAGACTGATTTGGCATCAAACCAAATCTTTTTCCATTAAATTCACAATCTTTGGCCAAGCATATCTATAAGTGTTGTGGACATTACAGACTAATTTGGCATCAAACAAAATCCGCTAGCCATCAAAAGTACACATATTCTGGGATCAAGTGCCAAAAAGGGCTCAATTTGGTACCAAAGAAAAACCTAGCTCCTTGGGACATGTGGACTAGGTTGCCAACAAGGTCTGTTATGGTGTGCGCAAGAAGCCAATATAGGTTGAGTGAAAACCGAGATGGGTTGAGTTTACTAAGGATAAAAAAAGCTAGAGAAGAAAGTTCGAAGATGGTTGATAACCCAAACAAAGACACTAAAGTTCTCCCAAGGCAAAGATTTGCCCAATTGGAAAATATTATGGCAGAACTCCAGTTTCCTATTCATTATYAGGGAAGAAATGAATGTTTTGATCCAAAATATGTTATGCAGTTACAGCAAAAAACACTTTGACAATGTCCCACTGCAAAAGCTTGCATGCTCATATTATCATTCTTGACCCAGCTGATGCTGACCATTTGAYCACCACAAATAAGGCTGCAAGGGAGTAACCACACACTAGATGATACCTCTATTTATCCATAGCTAGAATAACAAGCATGGAAATGAGTATTGCAAGCTTCCTTTGCAATCACTTCAAAGCCAAACCTGAATTGGAGGTTCAAACCTTTGATGGAATCATTGACACGAAAAAGTTAGATGATTGGCTTTGGAATTGGAAGATTATTTTGGATATCAAGGAATTTCCAAACCACAAATGTGTACTTTTGCAACGCGGAAATTGAAAATGTTCCATACAGTGTTCCTATGTTGGGAAAGATTTTGTGGGAGGCAAGGACAACAAGGAAACTTCTTAGTTGGGAAGAAATTTCATTGCATTTAATTTATTACTTCGTATGATACCTAAAAGAGTTTCTCTAAAGATCCCATTAAAATTTTATTTCATTTTAAATTTTATAAAAATATAAATGACTAATGTTCACTGCTTTCAATATTGTAACTACAAAACATCTCTTGTTAAAATATTACCCATCTCCCCTTTAAAAGCATATAATCAATAAAGTTTATCAAAATGGTTGTGAGATAATTGGAAGTCTCAAAGAATTATAGAAAAAAATTCAACTAAATCATAAGAAGAAACATAACTAGGGGATGGAGACTAAATCCAATGACCAAAGTTATAGGACTCATTCAAAGAGTGAATTGAAGAGTAGTAGTTGACTTGTAGTTGGGAAAAACTTGAGAGTTAACTTGTAGACCATAAACAATAAAAAGAACACTAAATTTACGAACTCAAAACCATTTACACATGGATATAGATCCTTAACCAAAACATTGAATTAGGGTCTTTTTAGTAAGGTATCTAGTATTATTAATTTTGTCACCATTATGATAGCTTGTATAATAGACTACCTTTGATATAGAATTGTCGAGGGGGAAATGGATTAGTTTTTTCATCATTTTGATAGTTTGTATACTAGAGTCGCTATGACGTAAAACTATTGAAGGGGGACTCAAGATTAAATATGAAATATTTCATAGGATTATATATGATATGTCATTTTTCATCTTTCTCTTTAGTTTTATGTCCATTGTCTCTGGGAGGTATTCCTCCATTTGTAGTTCTGTTTGGAAAAAATTACCTAATTTGGTGTGAATGCAAGGTAAGCTCTTATTTGTTGGTTTCATTAGGACAATTTATGAGTGTTATTTATATATACTATTATCTACAGTAATCAATTGATTACTCACTGAATAAAACAAAGCACTCGAGACATCAATTACCAGCAAAATAATGTTTTTCATAAATATGAAAAGCTATAAAATATACATACAATGCAAATCTTGAATAGTAACTCATTTCAAAGTACATAGATGATACTAAATACTACAAATCTCCAATGGGTTTGACTAGTTTGACTAGTTGAGGGTATGTTTGTTGTCTACAAAAAGTTAGGGTGGGAAAACAAACAAAATGAGTGTTTTTTTGTCTTTTATATAAGCAAATGATTTCGTTTTGACTCAAGACTACTCGTCTAGTCAATTTTACTCATTTTTTCTTTCGAGTTTGAGTCATATCGGTGACATGGGTAGAGTCAAACTCGAGAGTTGACTTGAATTCAAAAAGGATTAAGGACATTGTTGATGGTCTTCCCCCTCAAGGAACATAGCTACCAACTTGATGAGAACTATAACACCCTAAGTTTGAACCCATGATTAACTTGTAATTAATTATGTCTAAACATCAGTTTTTATTTTTGGCATGGATATTTAATTACCATGTCATGATGATCTGGACATGTTTAATATTGTTAATGTTATGTCCTTCAGTTAATAGAAAAATGCCAACAACTTATTGAGAATGAGTTCCTATAGGGGCCATGATACCACGAGTGGGGAATAATGAGGGGGTCTAAGGGGGTTCATCATTCCTATTAATCCCAAACCACCTTGCTAAAGTATTTTTGTGTTTTACCTCTATTTTCCTTTTTCATAAATCCAAAATCAATCATTGAATGAGTGTAAGGAGGTTGGTGGAAGAATCACCTCCCTAGTTATGAGGGAAGGTGGAAAGTACCCAAATGATGGGACTGATGCCATTTAATTCATGTAGGAGGTTGGTGAACTAATTTGTTATACATTATTTCTCCCATGATCACTTGATGGGCATCATCTAGAGGTTAGCAGTCTGAGACACTGAATTATTCTATTTTCCCCTTGAGTACACACCACCTTTTTTCCCGGTTCCAGGTTGTCCCTTTACAACCTGTGAAAAAAACTGATGTTCGCTCCTTTCCCTTTTGAAAAGGGTGATCGATTGCACCTTGCAAGAATGCAGGGCATGATCGAGTGTGTTACTCTCAATTTGGGAATGGTTACAATGAGATGGGATCAAGCTTGGATTTCTCTTAATTTGACCTCAAGAATCTTGTTATTTTGAGAGTCTAAGAGTTATCCACCATCTCATCTCTTTCATCCTATATAATGAGGTCCTCTCATGGGAAAAGGGGAGGAAAAGATAGAGTAAAATTATAATGTCAGATTGATTAAGAAGCTTGGGCAAGGAAATTGGGAGAAGCTTCGTCAAGCTATTTGTATGTAAGTTGTAAGCATTTTTCCTTATTAATAGAATATGCACATGATTCTCCCTTCTATTGATTGTATAAGGTGATTATAATCTTCATAGAGAGTTAATGTTTTCATGTCTTTGTGATATATTATTATATCTATGTCTTATACATGTTACGCTTGATCTTGTGAAATGTATTTGTTGTTTTCCTGTGTGTGAAAACCTGTGCTCATGAAAGTGAAGGATATCTTCAAAGGAGCGAACAATCAAGGAGCCTGCAGGGACAACCGTCGAAGTATAGGGTATGCTTCTCATCCNAAGCATTTTTCCTTATTAATAGAATATGCACATGATTCTCCCTTCTATTGATTGTATAAGGTGATTATAATCTTCATAGAGAGTTAATGTTTTCATGTCTTTGTGATATATTATTATATCTATGTCTTATACATGTTACGCTTAATCTTGTGAAATGTATTTGTTGTTTTCCTGTGTGTGAAAACCTGTGCTCATGAAAGTGAAGGATATCTTCAAAGGAGCGAACAATCAAGGAGCCTGCAGGGACAACCGTCGAAGTATCGGGTATGCTTCTCATCCTCTTATCTCATAGATCTTTTCATGTATGCTTTAGATCTAGGAAAATCTACAACTTGCATCTCTATTATGTCTTATGTCTAGGAATATCCCAAGGGAGGTAACTCCTGCAGGGTACAATTATCCTACAACAATCCTCCTTGAAACCTAAATAAGGAATGGGCAAAGTACCATTCTTGGAAATCGTGTGTACTTCCCCCAGTTGCATGGGAAATAAAGAAAATTGCATTTGAGGGGTCGGGGGAGGGGGAACGCACAGGAGAGGAGACACTTTTTCATGTAGTTAGAATGGTGAAGAGAGTTGAGATATGAGGGGAGCCGTTATCGGTGAGAAAACTAGAAAAAAATATCAGGTTCAACACCCTAAATAATGGGGAAAACATTTTATAGACGTTGTAGCATAGGGTTGCAAAATTAGGGCCTCACTGGGCACACGAGAAGGAATTGAAGGAGGATCCTCTTGAGGGACTGTGTAGCAGTGAAGAGGGTGATCTCTTGTGTTGTGCATAGGCAACAGAGGGGGTGATTGATAATTGTGTGAGTCCTGTGAGCTTAGTGGATAGATTTCCTTGCGAAGATATACTTGTGAGAGGCTATAGTTTTCCCATAGGCTTTTGAGTGTTGCCATAAATTTTTCATTGTGGTATCATAGCTTGGCTAAGGGGAAACTAGTTGTATAAATATGAAGTGTAACTGTGACTACCCCTGTGTGGAAAATTGTTCACCCTAGTTAGTCGTTTGGATAGCTATTGCAACTAGATAAGTTCACTAATTATGGGGTATTAGTTTATATATTCATGTTGAATACATGAGAAATGCTTACATAGTTAATTTATGATGTTTCTTTGCCAACGCGAAAATATGCATTTGGGTTTTACTACATTAAGAAGATGTGAAAATGGGTTTTACATCATTGAGGTATTGTGTGTCTCATTGAGTCTTTATTCCTTAAGTTCATGCCACAACAATGACATGACTTGAGTTCTCAGAGCCATAATCTTAATGGCTGGTGTAATTAGCACTTGATTGATGGATGTGTTGCTTAACTGTGATAGGTTCAATTCTTTTCATATACTAAGTATGAATGATTTCATTTTAGGTTGTTGTAAAGTTAGAAATTGGATGTTATGGCTTAGGTGATGTTGTAGCGGACAATCTGAATATATGGATTGACTTCAGTATATGTACTAGAATAATTGTAAATTATATTTTCATTGGTCTGGATACTATTGCAATTGAAATATGAAAATTTAAGAATAGAGGGAAAATAAGTCTTTGTTATAGATTTGTTGTATGCCAAATACCTAAATTGAATGTTTGTTTTTTTCCTATAATGGATGCCCGTTGATTGTTCAGAGATTTAGTCTTTGAGTAAGTCTAGGAGGATCCCTTGAATTAAGGAAACGATCCTTCCCTTAATTACTTTTCATTTAATTAATTATATGGGGTCTAGGTGGACCCTGAGCTAGTTATTTTGGGAAGAAATACTTCCTATAGATTAATCCAATTTCTCCCTATTTTCTAAAGGAGAAAAGGGATCCCTTTTCTCAAAAGGAGTCCTCTGCAATTATATTAATACTAATCCCTATTTTATTGTTAATTGAAATATACAAGATAAATGAATATTTTAGGGTCTTGGAACCCTTGGAAACTCGACCTTCCTATGAAGAAAGTGTAGGCTTAAGTCTTGGAAGCATAGTTCTAATCTAGAAAAGGAATAATTTAATAACCTTAAGTAACCTTATGTAATATATCTCTGTTTTAATCTATAGCTTCAGAAAGTATAATTATTGTTAGGAAATAAAAATGTGAGAAAAAATAATATTTAAAATCATAGAAACAACACACATAAATCACACAAGATTTATCCTGGAAAACCCTTATGGGAAAAACTAACAAACAATAAATTTATTATTTCCCTGGGAAAAACCTGGCCAAGTTGTCCAATCTCTTGGCCCCGACCAAGTGATCCTTTACCGCTCAACTCTTGACACATTACAATGGAGTATCGCCGGCCTTTTATAGGATTTAATTACATGTAATCCATAGTCTCAATACCACGAGTCACCAATACCATGTGCCCAAAACCATCATTTTCGACCTAACAACTTTGTATCTTTGATCGAGTTAAGTTTGTCCTAACATTCCCCCTCTTAAACTTGACATGGGGTTTCCCACGACCAAATCTTTCCAAATCTCCCTCGAAGTCAGGATATCCAGGAGTCCTGCATGCTCACCCTATCATCTAGGTCTACATCTAGACTTTACCAATGAAATTTCAAATATGAGGTACACATTCCTAACTAGGTCTGATAGTCGTATGCTCATTAAATTCAAATCCATCAATTTTTTTTCATTTTTTCCATCCTGACACTTATTCCACCATCCTCTCACTGTGCCATTCCTCCACCTCTTGATGCTCACTTCTTGGTAGATCTGCAACCAGAAAAAAGATCCAACCACACTTGACATATCCATGCATCAAATCCAAGCATAAAATCGATATATCCTTCGCATAATTGGAGCCAAATTGGCCAAGTGAGCCTTCATTGCTCACCTTCAGGCCCTCTACATGCACATGCACCTGACTCCCATGGCTTCACCATCAACACACGGTCTTCCTCTACTCTTTAAGTCTCCCATGGCCTTCACATTTCCCTAAGGATTTAAACCCTATATCTTTACTCTGACATCTACGTCATTCTTTTCATCATCGTCAAACATTTCTCCAATACTAATTGTTAGGAAATAAAAATGCGAGAGACAAATAATATTTAAAATCATAGAAACAAAACACATAAATCACACAAGATTTATCCTGGAAAACCCTTAGAGGAAAAACTAGTCAACAATAGATCTGTTATTGCCCTTGGCCAGTCCCGACTAAGCCTCCCAATCTCTTGACCCCGCCCAAGTCAGCCTTCACCACTCAACTCTTGAGACATTACAATGGAGTATCACCGAACATTTATAGGCTTTCATTACATGTAATCCATAGGCTCAATACCACGGGTCACCAATACCATGTCCTTGAAACCACCATTGTTGACCTAAAATATTTGAATCTTCAATCAAATCAAGTTTAGCATAACAATTCTAAGGATTATGACCCCTTTATCATGCCTTAAAGAAGTGTTTTTTTCCTCAGGAAAAATACTTAGTTCTTGTGAAGAAAACTCTGGAAATTTATGAGAAATTTTCTAAGGAAAACTTGGAAAAAATCTATGTATTGCATTAAGTTTATCTTCATCCAGTACATGTATTTCACGAAAATTATTTATGCACAATATGGTGGAGACCACAGAAAGTTGGAGGAATCTGCTTGTCTAAAGAACAAAATATTTTTCATGGTGCGATACACTGCACCCACAAAAATTATCAAGTTGTGATAGGTTGCACATAAATAATGTTCTTTCAGTGTGATACAATGTGGCCAAGGGAAATATAAGAAGAAGGAGAACAAAATATGAAGGGAAGGAGCAATAAAGAAATAAACAAGGAAAGATGAAGGAAAGAAGAAGGAAAGGAGGAGGAAGAAAGTTTTTTACCATAAAGAGAGAAAACTTATTATGATGATATATATCATGAAAAAGGGAAAGTTCTCATGATGTATCAGAGAGAAGGAAACGTTTGTGTGATGTGGAAAAGGAACAGTCTTGTGGAAATGGAATTTTTTCAAGGTGCGATGTGTTGTACCATAAAATTTTATGGTGTTACACATCGCAGGAGGGAAGATTTTTGGATGTGCGAAACACTATTTCGTAGAGGAAATTTTTTTTTTGGATGCAATATGTCGCGAAGAAAGAAATTTTCATGCAACACGATAAAGAGAATAAATAACCCTATCGCAAGGAATAAAATATTCCAAGTTGTGATACGTCGTATGAGTTAAAATTTTGGGCTCAATAAGAAGATTGGTGGAGGTGTGAAACGACACACATGAGAATGTTTTCAAGGTCACAATACTTTGAAGAGAGTGAAGAATGATTCAATAATCATGAAACTTAAGAGGTGTTTGTACAAAAGGTGAGGTGTCTTCATATGATGTTGACGGGTCCCCTGTATGGATGATGATGTGGTAGGAGAGATAGAGAAATCCCTTTACAAACTTTAAAAAGGGCATAACTTTTTTCTAAAAGCTTAGAATTGAGCGAGAGTATAGTCATTGCAAAGCTCTCGATGAGTAGAATGAGTTCATGTTCTCAAAATTGGTTATGGAATCATGTCAACATAGATGGTTTGGTGGGAAATTTTGATACCCCACCTCCTTAATGATACTTAGGGGGTCATGTATGTTATAGGCGGTATCTAAGTTGTGGTTCAAACACTGGACCTGAGTGCGCCATAGATAGACCAAGAGGAAATAATTCTTAGAATAAAGGTTCAAACATTGGACCTATATTGGTTAGGAATCATACTTCATATTTCAACACTAGAGGCTATATGAGTTCAAATAAATGGCTGAACTTTTTGTTGGAAGAATCTTTTGCAATTATGATCGATGCTTATGTAAAGGATAAAGCCTAAATGAACATTTCTCCATGTTTGAGGAACTAACTTGGAAATGGTCATGATTGAAGATTTTTAGGTCCTATCAAGCGTGCCAACTGGGTCTGTCTTTGACCACAGATTGACTCTAAGTTTTAACTATTATGTAAAAAAAATTCTGATGTTTTAGGACAACCAACAGTTCCAGAACTTCTTGTTGATTTGCTACGATTGTACTTGCAATTTTAGGTGCTCTAGCATGTAGTTTTAGTAACCAGAAGTTAGCACATGCATACTAAAATAAATATAATACACCTAATGATCTTTACAATTGAAAATAAGCAGATCTAAAAGACTAACACACATCATTTTGTACACAGGTATTTTTGGTCAACATGACCCTGGATAAAGCCCCCCCCCTTGGGAAAACCAGTTTGGGATATATATCTATATATGAGGAAAGCAGATGGTGGAATACAGCAAGTACAAAATATATATGAACCTAATACAATAGCATCTTGATCCAAGATGAAATACAAGTCAAAAAGAACCAGGTGCACCCTAGGAAGGTGCGCCCCCCATACAAGCTCTCAAAACGACCAAAATTGCTCCAAATGCAAGCTGTGAGCCAAGAATAAAAAACCCCTCCACGGGAATGAAGCTCTATTGTGTGGCCTCCCTCTGCAACTGATCCCACTGCAATCTAACAGGAAGAATTCCTCCCCACTACTAATGCGCCCTACTCAACAAATGCGCCCTCCAGAGTAATGTATGATCCTCAGTAAATAAACCAACCCATAAGTTGAATGCCTCCCTCCATGAAAGCATGCACCCAAGCTCAAGCTACCTCATGCAATAAAGCTCATATCAAAGTTCCCTCTCTTCCTCTCCAAGTGAGCAAATGAAGTTATTATCTCACCTTCACCCTTTGTGATTCTCTTGAACCTCTATAAGGAAACCTAAGAAATCGATGGTTGAGATCATCCCATCTCCCATCTAATCAAAGGTTGATATCACTCAAAAACAATCTCACTCAATAAATCACTTTGGGTTAAATTCCCTAAGTTCATTTTATGTCTCTATTTTACCCACAAAGTGAATTAATAGCCATTTTAGGCATAAATGACAAAATTTCACTTTTGACTTAAAGCTCCTAAGTCAAAGTGAAATTAGACATAAATTACAAGGCACAAAGTGTATAGAACATCCCATGTGTTTCTAGGAGAGAAGAAACACATGCGGAACACCTCCCAAGGTACAAAACTCAACACTCCCTTTTACCGAGGAAGGTGTTCCTCACCAAGCCCATCTTGTATATGAAGTAGACATGTTTTCTCCTTGGCAGGGCCTTGGTGAGTATATCTGCAACCTGGTCATCTGTCGATACATAATGCAACTGAAATGCCCCTCTCTAAACCCAATCACAAATGAAGTGGTACATGATCTCAATATGCTTCGACCTATCATGAAACACTGGATTCTCAGAGATTTTTATGAAACTATGATTATCATAGTGAATGACGGTCGGTGGCATCTCCTGACCAAAAAAACCAACCAACATATTACAAAGACAAATGGCCTAACAACTGGCCTAAATGGACGCCATATACTCTACCTCGGTTGAACTCAAAGCAACTGACTTCTGCTTCTGGTTGAACCAGGAAACAAGTCCTGACCCCAAACCAAAGAAACACCTTGATGTTTTTTTTCTGTCAGCAACACATCTTTCCCAGTCTGAGTCTGTGTAGCCAACCAAACTGACTCCATCTCCTCTGACATAGTCTAGGCCATAATCAACTATCCCAGCAATGTACCTCAAAACGTGTTTTTCCCCAACCATTTGAACACCCCTCGGCTCAACCATATACTGAATGAGAGTGTTCACGGAAAAACAAATATCTGGTCTGGTGTTAACCAGATACATGAGTGAAACGATCAACTTCCTGTAAACTGTGGCATCTACCAAATGGCTATCTGAAGCACTAAGATTCTTCTAGTTGGTAATCATAGGTGTAGACATAGGTCTGCAATCCTCCATCTGAAATATGCTCAAAATATTTGTTGCATACTTCCCCTACCTGAGAAATATGTGACCCTCCTCCTAGCCTACCTCTATACCCAGAAATTAGTGCATCAATCCAATATCACTCATCTCAAACTCTGATGCAAGTCCTAGCTTGCACTCAGCTATGAGATCCTCGACTCCAGTGATGAAAAATTCATCCACATATAAGATGAGAATAAGTGTGTCCTCACCTCTAATGATGAAATAGAGGTTAGGATCAACATCGCTCTTCTTGAAGCTCATCTGAAGCAAGTATGTGTCTATGCGTGAATACCAAGCTCAAGGATCTTGCTTTAGAGCATAAAGTGCATTTCTCAAAAGACACATGTGAGTCTCCCTATCACTCACCTAAAACCCCTATGGCTTCTCTATGTACACCTCCTCATCAATAAAGCCATTCAGAAATGTAGTCTTCACATCCATATGGTGAATGATCCAACCTATCTCTACTGCTATGGAAATCATACTCCTGATTGAGGTGTATCTCGTAATTGGTGCGAATGTCTTGTCATAATCGACTCCCTCAATCTGAGAGAAGCCTCGATCCACAAAAAGGACGTTGTGTTTCTCAATGTTGCCATCTGCAACAATCTTTGTCTTGTACAACCACCTAGAAGTCACAACTGACTTCCCCAATGGCCTTAGAACCACCTCCCAGACATCATTGTGCACAATGGATTCATACTCCTCTACCATGGCCTCTCTCCAGACCTGTTGGTCCATTGCCTACACAAATGTCTATGGCTATGTATCCCTGATACTCATCACTAGTGCCAAATATGCTCCCAATCTGACTGGAGGTCTTCTCTCTCTGACCTGGCTCTTGGGCTCCCCTACATTTTCTCTGGCCTCCTTTAGGGTCTCCTGAAACCATCTAGGTCTCCTTTTCCTAAAGTGGTCAATGGAGAAGTAAGGTCTCTCTGCCCAAGAGTGACTGCCTCAAGACTCATCTCAACACTCTGAGATCCTGAAGTTTATGCCCCCTTTCACTGAACATGCTCCAACTATGACCCTGAAGCTGTGCATGGTGACCATGTCACCCTTGATACTGGTGTACCTGAGACCTGAGTCTATGCTCCCTCTGAGATTGCAATCGGTGCCTCTGCATCATCCTCAACTCTGAATCTCGACTCAAGAGATCTATGAAAATCCCTATCCTCCTCAAATCTGACATCTTTGCTCACCACCACTCTCCTAAGTGGTGGAATGTAGATGCGATAGGATTTGGACACCTCTGAGTATCCAACTAGAATCCCCTGCTAGGCTATGGGGTATAGTTTTTTCCTCCTCTCCGAGGGGCATGAGAAAAGGTCAAGTACCCAAAGATCCTGATGTGTTTGACATCGGGCCTCCTACCAGTGAAGGCCTGCTCAAGAGTCATCTTCCCCAATATCACATGGGGGCTCCCATTCTATAGGTAAACTGCAGTAGCACATGCCTCTTCCCATAAGTACAAAGGCAAACTTTGAGAGTGCAACATGGATCTCGCTGCACCGGTAATGGCCCGGTTCTTCCTCTCAGCAACCCCATTCTACTAGGGGTTGTATGGTACGATCATCTTCCTTCTAATGCCATGTTGGGCACAAAAGTCTATGAACTTTCTGGAGGAATACTCACCCCCATTATCCAACCGCAATACTTTGATCCTCTTTCCCGATTGGTTCTCCACAAGAGATATGAACTCTTGGAACCATGTGAAGACCTCACTCTTGGCCTTCAGGAAATAGATCCAAGTCTTCCTTGAGTAGTCATCAATAAATGTGAGATAGTACTCACAACCACTCAAGGAATTCTGAGTCATGGGCCCACACACATCCGTGTGTACTAAATCCAGTATCCCAGCTGACTTGGTGTCACTGTTGGGGAACGAGACCTTGGTAAAATTACCAAGCGCACACCCTTTGCAAACATCCTGATTCTCTATACTGATCTGTGGTACTACAGTCACAACCTCTCTTAGTCCTCCGAGAGATCCATGATGTAGGTGGGCAATCCTACGATGCCATAACTCACATATATGTCTGTTTCTATCGCTACTCGCTGCCAATGCATGAAAAGGATGAAAAATAAATCTGAACAATTTCTCGTCCCTCACTCAATCACTTGTCCCGAGGCAAGTGAATACCCCCAAGGATGAATCGGTACCTCAGTGCCTCTGAATGTCTCCTCGAGACCTCTATCCTGGAGGGTGTAAACTGAAATCAAATTCTTTTTCATCCCAAGGACATAGATAACGTCCCTGAATGATATAGATGGCATGCTATCTCTTCGAAAGATAATTGTACCAATCCCAACAACTCTGACCAATGTGTCATCTCCAAGAGAAATCTCAATCCTGACCTCGGTGTCTTTGATATCAGTAAAGTTCTCTCGAACTCCAGTCATATGGCTTGAAGGCCCGCTATCAATATACTAGATATTGGGTACTATCTCAACTAAAGTGTAGCATATGAGGAAGGCACAATCTCTCTAAAATTGTGTCTAAAACTCTGCCTCCTCTGCTGTAGTTGCAGTACAACCCCTCTTATTCTTCCTATTAGGGAATTGTCCAACATAATGCCTGAACTTCTTACAAACAAAGCATTTCACTTTGTTCATATCTCTCCTCTGACCACTGCTTCTCTCTCCTTCACTCGCCTATGGTGGGGCCCCAAACTTGGGACCCTGTCAACCCCCATGACCGACCTTCTTCTTTCCTTTTGTCCAAAGAGAAATATCCTCATCACCCTGACCAGACTGTTGTTGTTTTTGCTGCCGCTATCCAGAAGCCTCGTCTACAAGCCTAATCTCCTCCTAGATGAAGTCATCCGATATCCTCTCCCATGTAGGCACGACCTCCCTGGAAACAATGCCACAGACAAATGGACCCCACGGTTTGGTGAAGCTGTTCATAGCTTGCCTCACCAAAGAGTTAGGGTCCAAGACGTCTCCGACAACTCCAAGCTCGTCTCTGATATGAGTGTAGTGACCAAGGAATGAAGTTACCGACTCATCCTTGAGCATGTGAATTCCCTTGAGTCAGTCATGAAGAACCATCTGTTAATGTTTATGCCATTATTATAGTTCTTTGCATTTCAATAGATAAGAGCATAATAAGAACAAGATCACTGAGAAATACACATTCACAAGAGACACAACATTTATCCTGGGAAACCCTATAGGGGAAGAAAACCCAGCAAA
>SNQJ01S0007190.1:55856-69532 GCA_010110895.2 Picea sitchensis
GGGATAAGCTTGGTGTAGTTAGTAGATTGACCATTAAGGGAGGGTGTTAATAAATATTAGCTTATAACGGTCAATTAGACATTAGACTTAGGCATTCTTAAAATGACAAGTCAACTTGACTTTACATTATTTTATTCTTTTATGTTCTATTTCACTTTATTGTGTTTCTCAGTCTATCCCACATTCATAAAGTGGATTGACTTGACTTGTTTGTAATCCTATATAAGAAAGCTTTCTCTTTCTCATTAACAGACAATGCAGAGAACTCTTTTGAGTTATCTTGGTTTTTTCATGTGCTCGATTTTTGTAATACAGATAACTCTTTCGAGTTATATTGGTTTCTTTATGTGCTCGATTTCCTCCAACACAAAACACCAACTCAACTAAGAAAAACATCATCCCCAAGCAAAGAAGGAAGGTGTGTACACCCAATCCATCAAAAACTCCATGGGTACCATGCTGAAAATCATATCTTGTGATAAAAATCACTAGAGTTACCCTCATGCAATATGATGGGTAACAATTGGCTCCAACTTGGGGACATGTACGCATCATGAGAGTGCGTGAGAACTATAGAATCTCTAGTGCACCTGTTAAGAAGACTATCAAAAAAGCGAGAGCAAACCATGTGACAAGATGCATCCACATTCACATCTTTAAACCCCACATAAAATATCCATATAATTTATTACATCCACGATAGTTCAAAACTGGCTTTACAAAGAAAAGGCATAAGCCAACAATGCCAAAAATAACATGAAATTAAATCTAATACTCACATGTTGAGTTTATTTATCCTATTATAATGCTCTCAAGAGCTTATTTCTTCTACCCTTCTCTACTTAACATAGGAAAATGAAAGTGCTAAGTATAATCATACAACCAATCAAGCCAAGCTAGCACTTCATCAATGCCATGAACTCTACGCTTATATTTGGTCACCGACCAAAACAATGATACATCAAAAATAAAATACTCACGAGCTAAACTCTATCAATATATGGTTGAAAATGAACATGGGAGTAATCTCATGATAATTCAAGAAAGTATAATCATCACGCCAAACTTGGCATGTACATTCACATGCTTCATCTATCCACTCTTGGATAGGATTGATGTAACCATCAAATCTACAAAAAATACCCTGAATGAATAAAGGTTTAGGTGACTCCAAAAATCTGCACAACACTTCATTGCTGCCCCAAAAATTTCCAGCCCCAAAAACATGCTCCAATACTGATTTTTTACCCATAAAATTACCAAAACCTGAAAGTAAAGGTGGCTAGAAAATTTCTGCACTTTTCTCAACAAAACAAGGCAGACAAAGTTCTGAAATTTCATACTCACAAAACTACCCCAAAATCTGAAAGAATTCAGAATTTTTTGTCACAAAAAAGGCTGAAAAATTCTGCAAGATATGACAATCTGAAAAACACAGTCTTAAAAAAAAATCAGTCCCCAAAAGGTATTCTTTAGCTGAAAATTTATGCATGAAAAGACGGAAAGATGAAGATGTATATCGATGGAAAATGTTTGCAAATTTAAAACCAAAAACATGCCCCGCATATTGTTGAGTTTTTGTACCTTGGGAGGTGTTCCCCATGTGTTTCTGCTCTCCTAAACACATGTGGGAAGTGTTATCGCATAGTTTGTAGCTAGGATAAAAGGCTATAAGGTAGAGGGCCAAACTGGCGTAACAGGAACCTATCCCACCCAATGTCACCATGATGGGAAGGTTCTTTCTCTTTAGGGAGGCTAGGCTAGGCCCAGGGGAGACGTCCCCGATGACCTGGGGTTTTGAAAGGGAAAAGGATAATAGGACAATTTCCCCCTTTCACAGATCATCACCAATCAGGGAGTCCCGGCTAAACAGCCAATAATAAGGTATAACCAAAGAAAAGAAAAGCACCTGCTTGAGACAATACAACAAGGAAACTGATACGTGCAATCTTTGATTAGTACTTCATATATATTAAAGACTATCTGGTATTCAATATGAGCAGTTTTAAAGTAAATGTTGACGAAGTCAATGTTTACAAAATAGCAATAGCAGTAATGTCACTTCACCAATAAATACTAGAATGATACAGCATTCAATATAACAAATCACTTCTTAACTCAATCAATGCCTTCAACAACCATTCAATTGCTCATAAAGTAAAATGTTGCTGCATTGAGATGAAATAACCAAGAGTAACGTCAGCAACTTAGGGTTAGTAGGTTAGGGTTCGTGCAGTTAGGGTTTTAAATTCAAGTTTTGAGAGTGTTTCAATCAAAGTCTTACTTCAACGCTGGAGGTCTTGGGATCAGTGCCTTAGGGTAGAATGGAGTCAATAAGTGAAGGACGCACAGGTTGAAGGAGATGAGATTTCAAAGGACTAGAGGGAAAAGTTTCAAGGTGTTGCTAAAGCAGGGCCTCAAAGACAGAACCCTAGGGGAGAGAGGCTCACTCCGGTGTTGCAAAAGCAAGGCCTTGTTGTCTCTCCTCCTTCCTGGCAAACGGCTAGCTCAGATGAAGCACAAAATCAAGACAAGAAGGCTTAATGAGGGAGAGTGTTGCTACAGCAAGGCTCTTTCATCAAACCCTAAAGGAAAAAAGGCCCTAAGTGTAGATAACCTAGGCCTGGGACGTCTTCCTCCTCTTGGATTCTAAAAGGTACGGCTAGCATAGGGGAAAGAGAAACAAGGAGTGTAGCTACGGCTAGGCTCTCTTCCTCTCTTTCAATGGCTGAAGGTTTTTCTATCAAGGGACATGAGACAAGGACCTACTTGTGTGCTTGTCACCTAGGGTTTTGATTCGGCAAATTTATAAGCAATATGCAACAAATTTAAACTACAACCATTCAATAAGAAGTTTTGAAGAAGAAACACTTACAATTCATGAATAAATAACCATGCAAACCCTAGTTGTAACACCTTCTTTCAAGAGAAACACCATAAATGCCAAAAAATCTCTTCCTTCAACAAGTGCGCATCACTTAGTTCAGCCAAAAACCCCAATAGGGCGCTAAAAATCAGACCTCACTATGAGTGAGTGAAAATTAATGATCAAAATGAGAGTCAAAACCCTCAATATATAGTGTATCAATGACCTAATTTTACATTTTAGGTCATAAAAAGGCCAACAAGGCCATAATGTCAAAATCACATTGTTTTTACATTAAATGCTAAGTAAAAACCCTAATCAAGCAAAAGGTGAGACGTCAAGCCCCTCTGAGGAAGACGTTAGCCCTTTTTAGGGCCAGTGCAGCAACCAGAAGCCAAACATTAGCCCTTCTTGGGCTCTTCCAAATTGCCACACGTGCCAACCACCCTGTCCATCTGCCATATGCTCATGATGACGTCATAAGCTTCATGGTGACGTCTGGGGTCATCTGGAGCCAATGTTCCACTGCAAGTGGGTCAATCCCCCTAGGTCCAGCTCAGCCAAAGTGCCCCTGATGGAACGTCCTCTTCTTCTTCGGTGCAAAGGCCCTGATCCATCTCCATCCTATCTCTGCCCCCTGATGGGGTCTCAGCATCCATCTGGTGGGCTCTTCAGCCCCATGGAGGTCCGAACTGGTCATCTCCTCATGTGTACCAGTCCAAATGGTACCTGTCCATCAGGCATGGTCCTGCACATCAAAAGCTACGCCCTCCACGGGCTCATTAGTCACAGCGATCATAGCAATGTCAATCACATCTCATCATCAATATTATTAAACATATGCATAAAACCCCTAGTACATCAGTCAATAGCTCAAAGACATTACAAAAACCTACAATACAAGATTGGAGAAAAGGACAAGGCGTCCTATTGGGCTAGTATCCACAAGAAAAGGAAAGTTTCCAAGAAGATCCCATCCAAGCCATGTAAGTGAGGTGATGTGGCTAGGGGATGTCCAAACATGTGGGTGCAATGAGGGGATGTCCAAACCTGTGGGTGCCTTTGTAGAAGGCAAGTTGTACCTATCATGGATGCATTTTTTCCAAGCCCATTCTTGTCTTTATTCTTTTTCTTGCTTTAATCTTTTATTTGCTTTTCTTCTTCTTTTTCTTTTCATTCAAGAACTAACCAGGGGACACTGCCTTGGCATGGTGACCAGAGCTGACAACGTTACCCACAAGTACTTTCNCCCCCTCATGTAAAAGATCAATTACAATCTCATTTTAGTAGTAGTGAGAGTGGTAATAGAAGAGTTGGTCGAGAGAAGAGAATTTGCAAGTAGAGAGCAGAAGAGAAGGAGCCGAGACTCTGTTAAAGTATGAGCTCAGGAAAATCTTGTAAAAACAGGCATTTGCCATTTAATACAAACAACAATTTTTCCTGCATATTTCCTGTGTTGAATGAATGTCTGTGCATGTTCTGTTTATGCTGTGAATGTATGTTGTAGGTTTACAGTTGCAAGAGTTGTTTTGATTTTCAGGCTTGAGAGGTTCTTTGTGGTTTCATTCCAAGAGGGCATGACAGAACACTGTGGGTTCTGAATACCAGTGCATAGAAGCACTTCTAAACTCTGCGGATTCAGACAAAGACGTGCCAAGTGGGCACAAGAGCTGAAATCATCAACTCGAGAAAGACCTATGAGGTTGCTGAACACCTCAGGAGGCAAGGATGTGGAGAAGAACACAGTTGCAGACAGAAACTCTCTTTGAGTTCTGTAAAGCTTTGCCAAGTGGGCATTGAGCTAGTGCAAGGAGTGCACAGAGGAAGAACTCTGATGTGAGTTCAGATAGAAGACAAAATCTCTGAGGAGTTTTGTATAAATCTGCCAGGAGGGAATTGAGTCAATGTGAATATAGGCATAGGGAGAGAACTCTTTGAGTTCTGTAATTTGAGGAAGAGTCCACTGAAGGATCTTCATAGGGTTGATGAACACCCTGAAGCACTCAGCAAGAGGTTGCTTGAGTGAAGGATATCCAGGAGGGAATCCAAGTTCTCCATCTAAAGGAGAAGGGAAAAAGGATTTATTTCCTTAGAACTCTGAGTAATAGGAAAGCTCAGAAGAGATAGCACTTTGGGTGCAAAGACACTGCAGAAGCGCAGGAGTCAGAGAATCCTTCGAGGATTCGGGAGAAAAGCTCAGGAGGGACAACATTATTATACGCGCAGGCGAGGATTCCAGTCATGGAGCTCATTGAGGAAAGAATGCAAAGGTAGAGGCCTTTTACATTTGGAATTCTTCCAAGTGTTGGAAGAAAAGCACCAAAGCTCGGGAGGAGCAACAACTGCCGTTGGATTCAGCCGAAGAAATCTGGACCATTGGAGTTTTCCTACGTCTAGAAAGCAATAGGAGGAGCACACAGGAAGAGAAGTTCTGAGTTGTCAGATCTTGGTTTAAATACTCGTCAACCATTAGATCTGACAGGAGATGCATGGGGTTAAACCTTCATGAATAGTAGAGCAAAAGTCCCGAAGGTATCGTATAGGGAATTCGGCGTTCGAGAGTTTGGGAGTCCGGAGGACGAGAGTTCGAGCCCTCGACATCAGAACTCGCAAAAGGGAGAATTAGATATGAGCTGTCCATTTGCAAGAGGACGTGTGTCGTGATATCCTCTCTATTGGGGATTTAGACACCAGGAAACCTAGAGGGAGGAGTTGTTTTGAATTCACACCTGGCGAAGTCTCGAAAGGATCACAGTCGTCCATTCGTTGGGACACGTGGTAGAAATCCAGGCTTTCGGTGAAAATCCCGAAGGGAAATGCAAGTCAGCATATCGGGATTCATAACTTTGGGAGTTCTGAGGACAAGGCGTCCATGCATTTCGGCATTTGAAAACCTGAAATCGTGAAGAAGGAGAAGGTCGGGACATTGGTACATCGGCTTTTCAGGATTCAGAGGTTCGAGAATCCTGAGGACGAGAGGTCCAAAATCATTTCGGTGTTTTAAAGACTGAAATCGTGAAAGAAGAGGAAGGTCGGGAAATTGCCATTTCGGCATTTTGCATATCAGTGTTCAGGAGTTCGAGAAGACAGAGGTTCTCGACATCGGGAAACAAAAAGTCCCGAAACCCGAAACTCACAGTTGTGTGCAGAAGACTGTGGGGTAGAAGAAGGACCTATGGATCGATTTGACTGAGATTCCAGTGGGAATCGAAAGAGCTGCTTCGGCTCAAGGAGAGATAAAGAACGATCCTGTGAGCGGATGTCAACCCGAGGGCCGATAGAGCATCTGCATCTGTGTCACAAAGCTTGCTGAAAAAACTACGGATGACGCAAAAACTGTGAAAGTGAAGGAGAGGCATGGAGGGTGACCAATATTTATGCTTGAACGAATATAGAATGAAATCATGGAAAATGATAGTAAATCCATGGTGACGAGGAGTTCGGAAACAGGTTGAAGATTTGTGCAGAAAACTCATGCAATGGGTATACTTTTGAAGTGTGCAAAGTAAAAATGATAGAAGTGCCATGATTTTTTACTTTTTTGAATTCATGATTAGGAATGATGCTCATAATATCTTTCAACATGACCTTTATCCCAACCACTTGACTCTATTTTGGTACATAATTTCCACTTTTCGACATGAATCGAGACTTAGGGAAGTGGACCTTTATGATTTAAACGTGTCGAACCTTACACCCCTTTAACTAAATTATGGCCAGACCTATTAATCGATAATTTTGAGCCACTCTTTATTTTTTCATTGACCTTATAAACTTTGATGCACTGACTATGACTCATCTAGGACTGACTCTAATTGAAAAAATCACTGTTCTAACAAAACTGATTTTAAAATCAAGTGCTTGAGATCATACATAAGAGGTAAGTTTATCTCAAATTAATTTGAATAATTATGTGAGTTTCATGGAATAAGAGACATTTTTCAGTTGAAATAACTTCACAGCAGAATGAAGTGGTAGAAAGGAAGAGTTGAATTGTACAAGAGATGGATAGAAAATATTGAATGAAGCTAATATATCATATAGGATTTGGAGAGAAGCAATGAACACCACAGTATACACTCTGAATAGAGGGCTAATCAGGGTCAACAACAACAAGACACTTATGAATTATAGAAGGCTAAACCAGGAATAGTTAAATACTTCAAAGTTTTTGGAAGAAAGTGTTACATAAAGAGAGATGATGAGGACTTGGAAAAATTTGACTATAGAGTTGATGAAGGTATCTTTCTAGGTTATTCATCAATAATCAAGGATTATTGATGTTACAATAAAGAATTAGGAAAAACCATAGAGAGTGCCAATGTGAAAGTGGATGAAGCAGGACATTAGAAGGTGAAAGAATATGTTCAAAAAGAGGATCCAAGATGAAAAGAAGAAGAAGAAGTATAATAAGGAGAATAAAATGAAGAATCAAAAGGCCAAGATACAAAGACACCATCTAGATTTGTTCGAAAGAATCATTCGGAAAAATTAATTTGCGGTGATAAAGATACAAGAGTTTAGACCAGAAGAAGACTAGGAAGTGCATCAGAACATGCAAAATTCTATTTTCTATCTAAAATAGATCTTAATAACTTTACAGAATCTAGTGAAGACAAGCATTGAATTAATACCATGGAAGAAGCGTTGAATCAAATTGAGAAGAATGAGACATGGAAACTTGTTCCATGACCAAAAGATAAAAATGTGATTGGTACTAAGTGGGTTTTTAGGAACAATTTGAATGAAAATGGAAAATTAATAAGAAATAAATAAATATTGGTTTGTAAAGGCTATGCTCAAGTTGAAGGTATTGATTTTGAAGAAACCTTTTCCCCGGTTTCAAGACTAGAAGATATCAAAAAAATTCTAGAATTTGTGTGTTTCAAGAACTTCAAAGTATATCAAATGGATGTCAAGTCTACATTTTTCAAAGGCGATTTAGAGGAAGAAGTATAAATTGAAAAACCAGAAGGATTCTTGTTATGAGAAAATAAGGATCATGTATGCATATTGAAGACAACACTATGTGGGATAAAACAAGCTCCCAGAGCCTGTTATTCAAGACTTGACAAATATTTACAACAACAAGGATTCAAAAGAATAATTATTGACAATAATATCTACATTAAGATAGTGGGAGAAAATCAATTGATTGTTGTGGTTTATGTAGATGACATCATTTTTGGTGGAAGCATGAACAAAATCTTCCAAGGGTTTGCAATAGAAATGAAAAAGTAATTTGAGATGTCTATGTTTGGTGAATTTTCATTCTTTCTTGGTTTAAATATTTCTAAATTTGACAAAGGAATATTCATTTCACAAAACAAATATATCAAGGAAATGTTGAAGAAGGTTAGAATGGAAGAATGTGCACCATTTAGCACACCCATGCTCACAGGTTGTAAATTGAGTAAAGATCATGAATCTCTAGAAGCAAATAAAACATTGTATAGGTCAATGATTGACATCCTACTATATCTGATAGCGTCAAGGCCAGACATTATGCAAGCGGTAGTATTGGTTGCATGATTTCAAACTGCACCAAAAGAAACTCATGTGCAAGTAGTGAAAACAATATTTAGATATATAAAGGTCACCTTCGATTTTGTATTGTGGTTCTCAAGAGGTGAATATTTTACTCTGACAATATACACAAATGTAGATTGGGCAGGAAGTGTTGATGATAGGAAAAGTACAAGTGGAGGAGCATTCTTTCTAGGCAATAGTCTAGTGTCCTAGTTGAGTAAGAAACATTATTTAGTTTCTCTATCCACAATAGAGGTCAAGTATAAAGAAGAAACATCATGTTGCACAGAAGTTCTTTGGATGAAGTAGACATTGAAATATATTAAGGTAGAGTATGATCATCCAATATAAATAATTTGTGACAACACAAGTGCAATAAATATATCAAGGAATCCTATTATGTACTAAAAAAAAGCATATTCCAATCAAGTATCAATTATTAAGAGAACAAGTAGTAGAACATAATATCCAGATGGAATATATTGTCACCAAATAACAGATTGCATATATTTTCACAAAATATCTTCCCAAAGAGACATTTAAATATCTTAGACATAAATGGGCAATAATATCCATCTCATCACTAAGTGCTTGAGAAGAAGCAAAATATCAGGGGGAGCATCCCTTTGCCATTGATGTCAAAGGGGGAGAGTTGAAGACAAGGTAGACTTGCATATAGGGGGAGAATTTTTTTATGCCTAGTGGACTATGTGTTTCATTGTAGGACTTTCATCAATGACAAAGAAAGATATTGTTGGACTTATTGTCATTGATTTCAAATTATTAATGATTTCATTAATTTCATATTATGACATTAAAATACACAAAACATATCCAATATATATATATATATATATATATATATATATATATTAAAAAAAGGGTGCATGTGAAAACGTAAAAAGTGAAATGGAGGTTTCAAACCCATGGGTTTGGGGTATTTTCCCATGGTATTGGAAATTTATTATTTAATTAATGGACATGTCACTTCACAAAGGGTTATGAAAGAGTATTAAAAGAGAAATTATTGACAAGAAAGTGAGTGTGTTAAAAATGGATCGACAAATATTGAATATAATTCCAAAATAGAAGAGATGTAAAATCAGTTTCAAGTCATATTGGAATTTTTGCGAGAATGTTTTTTTTAGGATATTTCAGACCTTGTAATTTTGAAGAGATAGGGGATAAATATTGGTGTAGATGTGGTAAAAATTTCAGATGTTGGTTTTCTATACTTTGGAGAAATGCCCTTTGGAAGTTAGGGTTCTTGAATGCTTCTGAAATCAATTTCAAACAAGTCAACTTGGCACTTTCCCTATAATGTATTATCTTAGATGTTTCAGACCTTGAAATTTTGAAGAGATAGAAGAGATACCATGGTGTACATGTGGTAAACATTTCAGATGCAGTTTTTCGATAGTTGTAGAGATATGCCTTGTGGAATTTATGGTTCTTGAATGCTCCTGAAATCAATTTCAAACAGGCCAGTTTGGCATTTTTACTATAAATTATTTTATGGGAATCTTTAGAATGTGAAATATTTATAGAAAGGAGAAGACATACATAAGTACCTCAGGTAAATATTTCACATGTTTTTTCATTGTATTTTCTAAGATATGATATGTGGAAGTGAGGGTTCCTAAATGCTTCTAAAATCATTTTCAAACATGTTAGTTTGGAATTTTCACTATAACTTATTTTTTGGGACTCTTCAATCTGTGAATTTCTTAGAGAATGGAGAAGACATACAGAAGTACCTGAGGTAAAAATTCCAGATGTTGGTTCATTGTATGTTTTGATATATTCTCTGTGGAAATTAGGTTTTTTGAATGATACTAATATCAGTTTCAAATAGGTCAACTTGGAATTTTCACTATAACTTATTTTTTGGGACTCTTTAGACTGTGAAACATTTTGAAAACATAGGAGACATACAAACACAACTCAAGTAAAACTTTAAAATCATATTTGCAAAATTGGATATGTGGAATGTTATACAAGTTGGTTCTTGGGAAGACGCCCAAAACAACAAACTTTGGGAAAGTTACCATTTGGAAATTCAAATTTTGGTCGGACCTAGTAAAGTAAGAAGTATTGAGCATAACTAGTGAAGGAAAAAGCGATAAGTAGACTTGGTGAAGGTATAAGCAACAAGTATATTTGGTGAAGGAAGTAGTAACAAGACTTGGTGAAGGTTGGTGTAGCTCACAAAGATATTGGTGTGACTTGCTAAGTTGGTGCTTAGCAGTGGGGATTGATGTCTACAAAGATATGTAAGAGTAGGTTGGTGTCACTTAAACAAAGATATTGGTGTCTCTTTCTAACTTGGTTCTTAGTAGTGGGAATTGGTTTTTTCAGTAGATATGTTTATACGAATATATATAATAGTGGGTTTGTTCCTACCATGATTTGTCCAAGTGGGTATTGGTGTCCAATAGGTTGATGCCTACAAATATTTGTAACAGTAGGTTGGTTCCTACAAAGAATTATAAAGAGAAGTTTTGTGGTTTTCTCCTAAAAGGGTTTCCAAGTAAATATTGTGTTTCATATTCTGCAGTTAATACATCTCATATGTGATTGTTTTCTTATGATTGATGAATGTTTGAAAAGGTAAGAAATTTTCTTATACTAACTCAATGCCCCTCCCCCCGATCTCAGTGTAAGTATGTTCTCAATAGATAGAAGTAGACAAAACAAAGGTTATTTAGGTTGCAAGGTTCAAGGAATAGGTTATCAAGTTGAAAAGAGAGATTGAGGAGTTGAAATATGAATTACTCATGTTATCTCTCAAAAATGGCTCCCTTGTACTAAGTTCAAGAGCTTATCAGAATACACCAAACACATGTTTTCCACTTCCTCCACCATATTCCACCTCCATTAGAAATCAAGAAAAATCCCTTAAAATTTCATGGTCAAACACACCCAATGCACTTTTTAACCCTAAAATTTGTGTTGACCAATGCAGAAATCACCCCCAAAAGTTGCATTGGCCGGTAAAATTTTTTTTTTAACTGTTTCCAACTGAAACATTCTAGAAAAGTAAAATAACCAAAAAAGGACATATATAAAACCTAAAAGTAGTTTATAAACTTTATATGGTCAATAAATCATTATTTTATTATGATTATGTTAAGGGATTTAACCACTATTTTTCCTATAAAAATGGGAGGTCTCTCCATTTTTCATATCCATCATCCTCAAGTAAGTATATGATGTCAGATTTTCCCTAGAATTCAAGAGGCCTATTTCCTCTTGATAGAATTTATAGTATAAACCAAGCTAGTTACATCCATAGGAGAGGGGAATCACCACACATTTAGGAAGAAAAAGGACCCTCCCAAGGACAATGTCTTGGAGCCACTTTCATTAGGGATCCTCTTCACAGGTGACATTGTAATTCGGCTTGCAACAGGTAATTTAGTTTATTCACATTCAAATGTAAAGTGTTAAAGACATACTCATACGTATGTTACTCTCTTTCATAAGGTTATTTTATATCAGGTCATACATATCACTCTTGATCACTTGCTACATGAGCATTTCATAATAGATCTTTCTAAGGAGTGGCTTACAACCCACTCAAAATACTATTCCAAACATTATAGAACATAACCTTCAATACAAGGTCAACTAGGTAACAATCGTATTACCCAAAATATAGAAAACACTATTTCTTGCTACATAGTCAGACTCATGCATGCATTCACATTAGATTTCATGTGCTCATGTCAATGCACATACACCTTCTTTTCTTCATGAATAAAAATTTTACTCGATAGGATTATAATCATAAGAAATATCCTCGTTCTCCTTCACATAATCTCCCTAAGGGAATTACAGCTAAGTCCTAATTAGAAATGCACTATACCACCTAAGATTAGCATTTTTTACATCAACTAAACCCTTTCATTGAAATCATAGGAAAATTTCATTTTAGTAGTCACTTATAACATCACAAGTGAAAGTAAATTTACCTTCCAGGATAACCATCCTAAGGGAAATGGATGATACCTTCAAGCACATGCTTTCGAATCACATATAAAGAACAAGGACAAGTTTTCTTCCTTGATAGGGTCCTTATCCTTCCAAATCTGTATTGTATCCAACAACAACCATCCAACTCAAAAATCCAAAATGAACCAAATTTAATCATGTTATAGTCTAAAAACGGTGCACCTCATAAGTGTTTTCCTTTACGTAAACTCAGAACACTAAGGGGAGATTTATCATGAACGTAGCATCCAATCATAGACATAGTCTTTACCTTAATATGATAATTTATCAATTCTAAGTACAACTCCCATATGGAAAATGTCGTAAAATCACTCCCAAATGGTTAGTCAACCATCAAACTCTTTACACCATAGCATAGACAGACTAATCATTATTGAATTTTGTACCTTGGGAGGTGTTCCCCATGTGTTTATGCTCTCCTAGACACATGTGGGATGTACTATACACTTTGTGCCTTTTACTTATGTCTAATTTCACTTTGACTTAGTAGCTTTAAGTCAAAAGTGAAATTTTGTCATTTATGCCTAAAATGACTATTAATTCACTTTGTGGGTGAATTAGAGACATAAAGTGAACTTGGGGAATTTAACCCAAAGTGGGTTATTGAGTGATATTATTTTTGAGTGATCTCAACCTTTGATTAGATGGGATATGGTATGATCTCAGCCATCGATTTCTTAGGTTTCCTTATGGAGGTTCAAGAGGGGTGAAAAGGGTGAAGGAGAGATAATAACTTCATTTGCTCACTTGGAGAGGAAGAGAGGGAACTTTGAGATGAAGTTTGTTGAATGAGGTAGCTTGATATTGGGATCATTCTTTCATGGAGGGAGGCATTCAACTTATGTATTGGTTTATTTACTGAGGAGCATACATTATTGTGGAGGGCGCACTTGTTGAGGAGGTCACATCAGTAGTGGGGAGGACTTCTACCCATCAGATTGCAGTGGGATCAGTTGCATAGGGAGGCCACACAACAGAGCTTCATTCATGTGGAGGGGTTCTCTATTCTTGGTTCACAGCTTGCATCTGGAGCCGTTTTGGTGGTTTTGAGAGCTTGTATGGGGGGCACAACCTTCCTAGGGTGAACCTGGTTCTTTTGGACTTGTATTTTAGCTTGGATAAAGTTGTTATTGTATCAGGTTCATATATATATATTGTACTTGATGTATTCCACCATCTACTTTCCTCATATATAGACATATATCCCAAACTGGTTTTCCCCGTGGGGGTTTTATCCAGGGTCATGTTGACCAAAAATACCTGTGTA
>SNQJ01S0007190.1:90932-117682 GCA_010110895.2 Picea sitchensis
GATTTGATGTTGAGAGTTCCCAGAGGAGGAAGAGAGTCGACCTTGCTGTTTTGTGGATTTCTGGAGGAAACCACCACCATTGATCGGTTTCGGTGTTGACAGACACACCCTAGCCCATCGAAGATACCATCCAGGTATTTCACCGAGCTATTCATGAGTATCAAGTACAGTGTGCGCAGCTCAGCCAGTGAGGGCGCAAGTCAGATTGAGGGTTTGTGGAGTTGTACGAGGTCTGAGCTTAGATTGCAGTTTCCTTCCAACCCAATGGAGATCCAGCCAGGGCGCTTCTATTGAGCCATTTATCATCAGATTATGACAGTGGAATCTTGCAGAGCACATCATCCAACCATTTAGGGCGCAGCTCTTCTGACAGTACATTTGGGGTTGCAAATGGAGCATCGGGACAGATCCGGGGAAACCCTTCCGACCCAGTTCCGCATTTGGCGATTCGATCGTTTTGAGCCCTATAGCAGTTGATTCCGTCGATGGAATCATTTGGGGCACATCCAGTGTCCCAGGAGTTGCGCAAACCCCCCAGGGGTCCAGATCCAATACCTCAGAGGCGAGATCTGATATCCGACACTCATCCATTCCAGTCTAGAGGCCAGGGCGCTTCTATTGGAGCAGTTTCCGATGCATTCCAACGGTCTATCCTTCCAGACGAGTTTTCCAGCTAGTAGCGGTTACCGTATTTCTCCGTAGTCGCATATTTCTGTCGATCTATCCGTGCATGCATCAGATCTGCATTCACCTTCTGATCACAGGTATTTTTATCCTATTTGATTGTATTCCAGTGACGATCCATGAGATCTAGCTGACGATTATACTCTATATTTCCAATGCGTTATTGTATTTCCATGCTTGAGTCGCATAATATATGTTATTGGGCAGTTGATGTTCTTTACTTCCGCATGCATCCTTTATATATTGTTTAAACCATAAATATGCAACATGCACATGCAATAACCAACATGCACCTGAAATAACCAACATGCACATGCAATAACCATAAAGATCTCAAACACACAACTGAAACGCATCCAGAAACCCCCAGTGTATCAAATCTGCAAGACAGAACATTGGATCAATAGCAAATATCTTGATCTGCGGGATCAAGGATATTTCAATGGTATCAGAGCTTTAGTCCTGCCAGCCTGTGAATAAAGTCAATGAGTTCAATGGGTGACCCAGAGGGGTTGTGAGCATGTGAGTGAAGAATACGGATTTTCCTCCTCTCCTTCCCGGTTCTGAGGAAGAGGAATAGGCACACAGGGAAGTCGAGAGAATGGCAGAGCGTGACGCAGAGAGGATGTGGGGAGACAGATATGAGCGACCAGAGGGCAGTGGTAAGGCCTCCATGGATCCAGAGGCAGCCTTCATGCAAGTTATCAGCGATATGTTAGCTAGTCAGCAGGCCATGACTCAGTCCTTGGCACAAGTGGCTGATAGTTTGGCTATAGTGGGCACCCCGGGCACACAAGCCCCACATACAGCACAGGGGAACTCAGGGGCAAGCAGTAGACCCCAGTCACCTACTCGCACATACGCATCTTCGAGTATGATTCTGAGACCATTGTTCCCTAGTTTTCAGAGGGCACCACCAACAACAACACAGCAGTCGTTAGCACAAAGGCTACCCACTCGGGCAGAAGACATTGCAAAGTACAAGAGGGAGTATGCAGCGTTGGGCCGTGACTCCCATCATGACATGACATTGGTCAAGTACTGTGGACTTACAGTCAAGAATCATCCCAGAGAACCTCAAAGAAGAGAACAACAGCATCAACAGGGGCATAACATGGATTTCATCCGGAAAGTTGGTAAACCCACCATACCTTCTTTTGACGGATCGTCCAAATGCACTGTCGAAGCTTGGGTACAAAAGCTAGCCATGTACTACTAGCTCAACCAGATGACCGAGACGGAGGCTAGTGACTCTTGCGCATTTGAGGGACAGTTGGATGGACAGGATGATAGCGCATATACTTCATCTTCTCCGTTAGGCAATGTTGAGGATTCAACACTTCAGCATAGTGGTGACACTTGCGAGGATTCATATGTGTTGGCACTTAGACATGATGAGATTAGGAGGTTGGATGACCTACCTATGGGTGTAGACATGGCTTCCAGGAAGTCCTGTATGGAGGATGATGAGCTTCCTATGATGAGGGAGCCACATTTTTCATCTTCTCAGTCACCTATGCTAGCCACGACACATGAGGATATCAGTGGCATTCCTGATATGGTAAAGGAGCCTTGTGTGGGAATTGTACACAAGGGACATATGGATCTGCAGACCCAGGAGGAGAGGTATGTCTTGGAGATAGTTGACCTTACACATACCTATTAGTATGAGGAGAGTGAGTCACCACTCTTGGAGATTTCGTTGATGGACCAAGTTGTGGAGACGGACAGCTTCTTGGGACACTTACTCCCAGGATCGATCTACAGTGATGAGGATGCACTCCTTATTGGACGAGATGACCATAGCACGTGTTTGGACACATCTGTATGGGATCCAGGCGCAAATGATATAAGTAGGGTGAGTGCACAAGAGGATACAACTGCCCATATAGGATACAGTGCAACTCAGATGGGGATCACAGTTGGTGATGGCGTGCAGTGGCATACAGGAGGACTCAGTAGCACAGGGGACAAAGGAGAATTCAGTACATTATCTTTTGAGGAGTGTGTTGTTGACGATTCCATTATAGACACTAGCAGTGAGAGGCATGAGGTAGCACCTCAACGAGGTTGTGATCAGGAGTCACGACACTTGACAAGACAGTTGAGAGTCAATGAGGACATGATCATGGCAGTCGCTAGATGCATTGATGATACACAGGCAATGGTGGTCGGGTATTATTGGAGGGCCTCGATGGCACAAGATAGTTCAGATAGGGGACTAGCCATTGATGACTTCCATACACTCATGGAGAGAGTCACTGTGATGAGGGCCGACTACCAACAGTTATTGATGGAAAGAGATTACATATTGGAGGTTGGCGAGATGTATCACAGGGCACTGAGGGAGCATGAGGTTGAAGTGGACCGACTCACTCATGAGTGGGTGAGCACACGAGGATTCTTGGAAGGCACACAAACAACCCTTCAAGAATCAGAGGCCAGATTAGAGGAGCTCCTTGAGGAAACTAGTCAAAGATCCACTACATCTATCTCAGTGGACAGTCAGATACATCCTTCAGTTACATCGTTAGAGGATATTGGTGGTTTGGCAAAGGAGCACCAGTGGCTGGAGGAGCATGAGGAGATGTACTTAGTAGAGCATGGAGATTCCTCTCCCTTGTAGCAGTATATAGATTTGGGAGATCACCTTCATCGTAGCAACAATTGCGTGAGTGATGATGGATGGAGAATGATTGACCCTCAGTTTGTGGAGATACTTAATGTTGTACTCGATGGTTGGTGTTCAGTGATGAGTACAGACGATTATTTACCATGGGTGTCGGTGGACGAACTTTTGGTCAAGTCCTTGGGATTGACCAAAGCATATGATACTTTCCAGTCCTACAGTGGGTTGCAGATATTTATGATAGCCTCTCCCGATACTTTTATCATTGAAAGCAGCACAAGGGGAGCTAGACAGTGGCAGGGGACATGGAGAGTTGGTAGGCTGAGACCACCTAACATGAGTGTCTTGATTGCATACAGTAAGATAGGGGTGGATCATCAAGGGCATACAGTTGAGGCCTTAGGCATTGTTGTCGCCTTATACACACCTGGGAGACGTGGAAGAAATCTTCAATCCACTCGGTGTGTCCTTGGGAGCAAGTGAGAGTTAAGGTGTTGTCACCTAATCCTCAACTCCTCCGTCTAGGCCAACTCCTAGCGAAGCCAAGGGGGGTAGTCCCTAACAAATATATTAAGGCTTGAACTAAACTAAGTACAAAAAATTAAATCTAGGAGTTTATTCTTTTCAACAATCAACCATGAACTGATAAAACATAAATAAATATTCACCACGATATAAACAGTAAGCATATACTTGCATAAAAGGATACTGAGATACAATTGTTAGATGCAAGTAACATTAAAATTGCTTCAAATAGATAACCAAAATATAAAGTGAAGCTTGTGGCTTTGTTGAGTGTAAATGTGAGACCAGTGCCTTAAAGGTAATTGTGGGCAATGTAGTTCATGTGTTTTATTAGGATAAATTGATGTTGAATTAATGAGATTGTTTGGGCCTCCTTATGTATCATTCACCAATCTAAAACTTGCCGACCGGATGTGCCGCAGATCCAACAAGGCTAGTTGCCAGGTGATTTGACACTCCACCCAGGGGAGAGGTCTTAGACAAATGATACCACTTAGAGATTGTCCTAATTAATCTATCAACCACTGACCAGCTCAGCGTGTATGAAACTTACTTCCAGCAGATCGAGACTAGCTCTCAACTGGAAGGGTCAGGAACCGCACTAAGAGCTGAGGGGAATTTGTTTATTTTAAAAAAGAAATAAATAACTGAAATTTGAAATGTTATACTAATTACTAATCCACACTGACCAGGCCTCTTTCGAGGAGCTGAGGGGATGGTTTATTTACCACCTTGAAAATGTAAAACTGAAAAGAAAACTAACAATTAAACTGTTACTTTCCAAAAATGAAACTAATCTAAGTGTTGCGGTTAGGATAGATTGATTGATTCCTTTAGATTGTACAAGAAGAGCAAAATGCAAGAAATCAAAAAAAAAAGATAAACACACCACCACACCACCAACCTCCCTAAAGGAGGAGACAAAATTGGGCACTATGAGGCCCGCTTTTATTATATCCTATTAGAACTGAGAAACTAAGTTCTTTTTTTTCTCTTTTTAGGATTTTTGGATCCTTGAAAAATGGATCAAATTTAAAGGAAATGATTAAAAAAAAGTTCTCTGAAGGTCTTGGTCCTCAAGGGTTCCAACTTGGGCTAGATTTTCTTCACTTTAGCTTCGATTTCGCCAGAGTTTCCCCTTGTTTTATGATGGACCTGCTAAAAACCAGCAAAGAATAAGATCAGAAAATGATGGAAAACTTTTTAAGAAACTAAAATAAAAAAAGGATGAATACTTAACCAAATTTATGAATTTTCCTTATGCAAAAATGCAACTTTTTTTAGGGACTTTTAGAAGCTTTTAATGAGACTAAGCTAGGCTCTTTAGGGTATTCTAGTTTGTTGTCATAAAACAGCAAGCTAAAACTCCTAAGTAGCTAGATCTACAAATGCAAAACTAAAGCAACTTTCTATCTTAAAATTCTTCGATAAAATTACAGAAAATTGCAACAAAACTACTTAGATCTACTCCTTTAAATAAGAAAGAATTAAACGGGATCTAAGATTCGTGTATGCAATATTAGATACTAAAATTTATCTTTGAAATCAACTCTAGATGACATGCAAGGCAGTAACCAAATGATTTTCTTTTAAAAATTAAAGAGAGAGGAGAAAAAAGCAAGCTTGTGCTTGGAATGTCTTTGGGCTATGGGGTCCTTCTTTGGTGAAATGTGGAGGGATCTCCTTCAAATGTCTTGAAAGAAATAGAAGCATCAACCTAGATTCTCCTAATCTCCAAGTAGAGCATCAATCACTTCAAATCTTTGCAAAAAAGAGGGTTAGAAAAAGGTGCCACCTACAAGAGAGACTTCAATACAAAATTAGTTAAGCAAAACAAAAGATGCATTGAAAATCTCGCTAATAGATAAACAAAAGGATTACTAATCAAGCAAGTTTAGTATTCCTATCCAAGTAAGCAACAGTACTTTTACAAGGCCAATTTAAACCACAATATAACAGAAAAAATAATGAAACAACATCACCTCATGGTTACAAGCATCCACACACTACCAAGTCACCAATTTTGACCTCCAAAGTCTTCTTTTATTCCAATATGAGAAAGAGTATTACAATAACAAAGGTACAAAAAGCAATTCTTCCCAAGCTCCAACCTAACTCAGCAAATGGGAGAATGCTTCAATATATAACCAAAGGGTGAAGTTCCCAATGGAGGAGGGTGCACCATGTGTAGGAGAAGGGCGCACCAAGTGGAAGAAGAAAACTGCCAAGTGTGAGGGAGTGGGCTGCCACCTCTCCCCACACCCCACAACTTGCCACTTGTGAAGCAATAGTGGAGTAGAGGGGCGCCACCTCTCAAGAGGTAGGATGCCCTCTCTAGAATGCACCACCTCTCCAAGAGGGGCGCACTTCCCTTTGAGCACATGCTCATATCTTGATGACACATCACCCAATCAACCTCAATCAAGTCGATTTTGTCTCATTTGATGGCCACCTTGCCTTTTGAGGCTTTATTTTCTCAAAACATGTCCCCACGTGTTTCCTTGATTTTTGCTTTTGCTGATTTTTCTGATTTTATTTTGACTTTTTGGGGTCTTTTGAGCAAAAATTATTTTTAAGTGATTAAAATCACTATTTTTGCTCAACTAAGTGGGTACTTAGGTAATATGGGTGCTCTAGGTCCAAAAATGAGCACCCCCATGGCATATTAAGTCCCCTGGTACCACTTTTTTGTTACATCTTTATTTTTTAATTAAAAATTGTCGAATTCTGGCAAAATTTTAATTAACTGAAAAAATTAGAAAAACCTAAGGGGGACTTGGTACATTTCCATAAGACTCTAGGAATATGTTTAGCATGGTAATATACATTAGACACTAGGCTTAGATCCATGCTCAAGCCTAACCATGGGCATATACTCCAGCTCTGGAGGGATTGAGTGAAAAAACTCATAAATTATAAATTACCTGAAAACGGCAAAATATAATTAGTAAGTAAAAAAAAAACATTCCATAGAATAACTCATGCTTAGGACTTAAGGTGGCTATGACCTTTTACAAGTTCATCATGCAACATCTCTTATTACAATTTTTTATGGAAATGTAAAAAAAAAGAAAAAAGGTTGGTCTTTATGACCGACTGAACTTCTGAACTCTGAATTTTGAACAATAATGTTCAAACTTTGGCGACTCGCTGGAAATCCATCCTAGTGCAACTTTGATGGATAACAGGCGTAATGGAAAGTATCCTAGGCCATGGGGCAGAGGATATCTCAGAGGTTGCTACATATTCAGACTCTCATTGGAATGAGGGTGGAGGGCTTTCAACAGTTACCGGTAGGGCACATCAGCAGTTAGTGGGGATTGGAAGTGATGAACTTCCAAATTTGACATGGGATCCGAGAGTCCATTGGGTCAATAGTTTGTTTCATCTTATGAGTAACATTGGCATGATGGTCCCTGTCAGAGCCTAGCATGGGACCCTGGGATTACAGGGCTGGGCATTACATTGACTGATGGAGACGAACAGACGTTTGCAGGGGGGAGTTACTTTGATTTTCTATTGAGTTTCAGTATTGGGGAGAGCACGTCACTAGCTGGTGATTCATTGAGGTCTTGTAGTACCTCACTATGGCAGCAGCATGTTCAGTCAGTGGGGGTCGTGTTGAGTTTGGTATGGTTTGGTAGAATAGACCCATTTCAGGTTGAGGCCATGTGTTATTTGCAGGAAACTCGTGGTGTTGATATGTTACAGAACTATACTCCACAGGGCATTGCAGTTCACATCTTGATATGGGATCCAGGGATTGGAGTGCTTGGTAGTTTAGTGTTTGATGGAGTTGAGTTTCGAGTAGAGTGGTTGCTTGGGGAGTTGACTAAGATTCTTTGGCCATTGATCATTCTACTCATCAGGAGCATGTGGGTGTCATGCATGGTGAGCACTTGGAGAGACCACATCTTGAGGGGAGTCTACCTTGTGTCACACAGGTGGATATGGGACCCCGGTATCATATGTAGTTGGATTCATTTATTGCTTGAGGACAAGCAATATTTCGGCAGGGATAACTATAATGTCCCCATTTTGGGACATTATAACTTTACAGAGTGTTATGCCTACCAAAGTAGCTAGATAGGGGTGATAGAGAGTTCGGGAGATATTGAGGGATTTTATTGGGCCCGACTTGCATCGTTCATCATCTGGATCCATTCCGCACAGCTTGGCTTTGGTTCCGTTGCATTCCGACAATTTCCGTAATTTTGAGTTATTATGAGTCGTATCTTAATTAAATTAACTAAGAAGGTCATAATGGTCATATTACTTGGAGAAACCTCTTAGTGTAATAGCTCATCGGAATCAGGAAGAAGAGAACTACAGGTTAAGATAATGAGAAGTGACTTTCAGTAGCCAGAGAAGCCATAAGGATGGATAAATCACTTTTTAGAGGTAAAATGGTTAATAAATTAATTAATTAAGTGATTTAATCAAGGAATAATAAAATAAAGTAAAAGTCACTTGGAGGGAAAAGGTCAACAACGAATTAGGGTTTCGAGAAGCTATAAAGGAAGGGTAAAGGACCTAATTCCTCATTATGCATTGTTATGATTTGATGTTGAGAGTTCCCAGAGGAGGAAGAGAGTCAACCTTGTTGTTTTGTGGATTTCTGGAGGAAACCACCACCATTGATCGATTTCGATGTTGACAGACACACCCTAGCCCATCGGAGATACCATCCAAGTATTTCACCGAGCTATTCAGGAGTATCCAGTACAGTGTGCACAGCTCAGCCAGTGAGGGCGCAAGTCAGATTGAGGGTTTGTGGAGCTACACAAGGTCTGAGCTCAGATTACAGTTTCCTTCCGACCCAGTGGAGATCCAGCCAGGGTGCTTCTATTGAGCCATTTATCATCAGATTCTGACGGTGGAATCTTGCAGAGCGCATCATCCAGCCATTTAGGGCGCAGCTCTTCCGACAGTATATTTGGGGTTGCAAACGAAGCATCAGGACAGATCTGAGGAAACCTTTCTGACCAAGTTCCGCATTTAGCGAGACGATCGACAAAGACTGTAAGATCACGTGCATAAAGTAGCACAATCACATGTATCTCTAGGGTCAAATCTCAAGGACTTCTGATCCAGTAATTTCATTAATATCAGAAAGAAATTACAAAAAAGTCTTCAATAGTCTCTTCCTTACACACTTGCCAACCCTTATCTCTCATAGCTTCATGAAATATATACAAAACTATCTTCCTATGCTGCCAAATTCGAATTCAACTATCATCCTATGATAATGCTAATAGTTACACATATTCAGCAACAAAATCTTCAACAAACTGCTAAGAAAAAGGAGTCAACTTAAACTCATTAATTACACCATAATAACTCGATCAAAACCAATCTTTGAGTCCCTAAAATGATGATCTTCGACCTTTATACTTGTTGGGGGCGAGATGACACATGTGATGATCCGATTCTGTCCATTTGGAAGCAAATTGGTTGCTCTGTCACCGTTGCGCAGCATGCTTGTTGCGCAACAACAACCTACAGGAAAAGCACAGCGTAGTTGCACAGCAGTTGACCTTTTTAATATTTGCTTGCTTTTGCTTGATCTGATTGGTTAAATTGATGTAGTAACATTTATCTCGTTTTCCCATTGACATCTCCCATCCCAAAATTTGACAAGAACCTTGTATTGTTGCTTAAAAAATAGACCGATATAGTTGCACAGTGTGCCTACTGCGCAACTGCAAATTTTTCTTTCACAACTCAAAACTGAGATTTCCAATATGTATCAGGGCAACAAAAACTGATCATGTATAATGATCCATTAAAGATACTAGTATGCACAAGAACACCATTCGAACACTTAGGGGCTTTTGATAATTTGGAATTTGGATTTTCTTCTGCGCATAATCAAAAAAGGAAAATTTGATGAATTTAGCTCCAAGGCATTAAATTTGTGCTGCTTCAGCAAGCAAGTCAAGCTTGCCTTTCTCCTTCTTTTCTGTCTCCAACTGCTGCAAGCTTTGTTTGAGGGCTTTGTTCTCCTTTCTCAATGTCAAATGTTGCTTATATATGTTCTTAAGTTGTTTATGTAGAGGCAGGTTCCTTTTCACCATGAATATGGCATGGTCCATTGCAGGCTCACACTCATTAAGGAGTTCTTTACATTTCAACTTTGTTTTTNATATATAAAGGCTTCTCTTCTTTATCTCTATTCCCTATGGAGTAGTAAAGGTATGCAATTCAATTTATACCTATTGAAAACAATTTGAGTCATTCCCTATGATGTAGGAGTATTTTTGGCCTTAAGCAATTTGCATCAACCCAGAAATATTTCAATTCCAAGTTAGGAGAAATAAGTACTGCAACTCCCATTGTTGTAAGACTGGGGGGATGAAGGTGAGTGTTGTAACTCCTATTGTTGCAACACCATGATGAAATTCCAATTGTTGCAACATCGTGCTGAAATTCCAATTCCTGCAACACCATGCTGAAATTCCAGTTGTTGCAACATCGTGCTGAAATTCCAGTTGTTGCAACATCGTGCTGAAATTCCAATTCCTGCAACACCATGCTGAAATTCCAGTTGTTGCAACATCGTGCTGAAATTCCAGTTCCTACAACACCATGTTATCACTCATGTTGTTGCAACTCCCATTCTTGCAACACTATGTTGCATTCCTAGTTGCTACAACACCGTGTTTCATTCCCAGTTTCTACAACAATGTGAAGTGTTACAAATCCATGGGTGCACAATGTCAGTTATAATGTTGCAGGTTATGTCCTGGCATACTCCACGTGTCTTGAGAATATTTTGTGGAATATGGAGGACAAAGTAAAGAGGAAGACAATTGGATGGAAACAATGGAGAAGTTGCACTGTTGAAACCGCTTAGCATCCAACTCATCTTGGGAAATTAAATAAATCGTTGAAGGGATGGTTGGGCTTCCAAGAAACGATAAGGAAAAATGAAAACAAGAAAAGGGTGGATGGATTTTTTTCCAGTTCACATAGAGACAAAAAANACCCATTTATTATATCTAACTACCATAGTGGGCCTTATTTAATAATATAGTGGACCTAGTCCACCTTACATTGAATGGCCTCCATTATTATCACTATGGGCCCTCTGGGCCCCCACTACTACCTCTCTAGCTACCTAACACTTCCCAATTGTGTTTCATCTTTCTAAGCTCTTCTAATACCAACAGCTTTATCAAAGAAAAATGGAAGAGGCTAGGTTCTCCTTGGTCTCTCCTTACTTGTACTATGTCAGCCATCTTCCCTAAACTTCTGAAAAGGTAATAGGGCAAATTCAAGGGTTTCTTACTAGTGAAATGCATTAAAATTCTAATATGGTATTAGTAGACCCTAGTGAATCTCCCTTCACATGTGAAGAACCTTTGAATTACCCTCAACAAATTACTATGACTTTCTAATAGAAGCACTTTGGGTATGGTGGCTCCAAAGTCAGTGTTTCTAAATTCAGGTTTCAAAAATTCATGATAGTAGGATAGATCCAATTGCATACCTTTGAACCATTGTTCTCCATGAGCAGAGATCTTTATTGCAGCAGCAATAGTATCTTCGAAAACTTGAAACTAGAGATTACCCACCTTAGCCCTAATGCCATCAAAACTTAATGCAAACTCCTTTGCCACCTGCATGTTGTATCCCTGAAGCTTTTCAGAAAACCTAATACAACCCACTTGTTCAAAAGAGACTCTGATTGTTGGATTTGCATTTACTAACTTTAAACCCTAAGGCTCAAATCTGACGATGTCACCACCCTTTGTGCTCCTTCTTCTTCCCTCTGGAGTTGCCATGATGCTAGTATATATCAATCTCTTGTGAAAATGAGAAAATAAGACTATGCGCAGCAAAAAAAACAGTGTTTGCAGATGCGCAACGAATTTGCAAAACTCAATTCGATGAAGCAATAGATTCAAGGCGAAGCTGGAAGCTTTGGGTTCATAAGAAAGGTTTTCCTTTTAAACTTCAAACAAGAACCTGAAATATCAGCTGGGAGGTGTGAGAGCAAAGTAATTTGCAGATGTGCAGCGTTGTGTGCAGTGTCGTGTGCAACGTCCCCTGCAGTCTGTGCGCAACAAAAACCGCAGCGTTTGCAAATGCGCAGCGAGCTTGGATGGAAGATTTTGAATTTGCAAAGGAAGAAAACGATATCTAGGGGGTTTTTTCACCTGGATGAGGAACAATTTGAATAATAAAATCAAAATAAACCATCAGTTATACCCATCATACCTCATCGTACCTTCATACTTGATTTGTGCAGCATTAGGACGTTGCGCAGGAACTTGCGCTACCTAATGATTTGCTTGATGATGCCACGTGCCTCTGATAGATTTGAGCTTATGAAATTCTTTGAGCCATAACAAGACTGACTCTAACTAACTTGAATTGACCTCATGACCTCTCATAATGACTTTTTACTGACATGACAACCCATATCTTAGCATTAAGACCATAGGTTTCATGACTCAAATTTTATTTTGTGACCTTAATCAAACAAACTTATCAATCACAAACCCATTGACTCACAACCTAAGAGAAATCATGCTATGGTCTTTATGAGATCTAAGCATGACTTTCCCCTATCATACATTTTTGACTCACATCCTAACAACCTATTTATAGGACACTAACAGGATACAATCTCCATACACCACCACAATGTTAAACACAAAGCAACTAAAAACATTGTCAATGCCTAAAGACATAAACCAATCAGTTTGCACTATCCACTTTTCTCTAGATATCACACACCTAATTGTTTAGCAATTAGTCAATAGAACCATAAGGGTAATGCCAAGAAAAGTGTGTGCCCATAAAATGTCCATGGATCACACCAATCATATGTATGGAACATTTGCAAATATCTACCATGTATGATAAGGTGCACAAAACCATACTCGTACATCATACTAGGTAATAGTGCACATGTTCATGTTGATTTGATTATACAGGGACAATTCAACCACACTTTGACAACGTGGAGGCCTTTCTGCATGCGTACTTGGGTTTAAATTTTAATGGCTTGATTTCACATTGGATATGAGTTGCTTGAGCTTGGATTGAGCTATTTCCTTAGAGCGCTCAACTACTTGGCACATATGTTGAGGTACTCTCCCCATATATTGTTATTTTATGCACGAGATGGATCGCGACCCTTTTCCTTGGAGATGGTTGAGCTTTGGTTGACTAGACACATAGATATAGGTGGAGCGACTTGATCTTGGAGGAGATTGAAGGAGTAGACCCCATTTTATGCTATTTTCTCACACATGTGGAGGTAAGGGGGGTTTAAACCCTAGCCATTTAGTTTATTTTGGGCATGCTTATCCACTTACTTTGTGGGGCGCTCCTCCTTTGGATTATTTTATTCATTTTGACATGGTCTGTGCTCAAATTGGGGAGGCACCCTCTTTCCTTGAGCTCTTATTGCTTAGAGATTGTACATGTGGCATTAGTCCACCTATTATATTAGTTGTTTGAGTTGTCCTCTCAAGTTAGTTGGAGGATAATGCTAGTTTATGTTTTCTTACAATAGATCTATGGTTTCAGTAGAGATATTATTATTTTACTGTGGAGATTGTTGAGCCTTGTCAGGCCAGGAGTGGGTAGGAATCTTAACTCCACAGGATGATGATTGTATTAGCTTGTAGGTGAATAAATACATGAAATGGTGACTCTTAGTCTTCAATAACTAAATATGATTCCTATTACCTATGACTCTTCATATTTACAGTTATTTACATAGGAAGCAATCCCCAGGATTACGTGTCCAACATTCCCCCCTTTAATCCGAAGGGGTGTGTGTGAGTCCAAGCATCATTCTGAACTTCTCAAATTTTTCTCTTCCAAGTGCTTTGGTGAAGATGTCTACAATTTGCTCATTTGTGGAACAATGTCTTAAGTGAATAGTCTTGGCCTCTACATGATATCGAATCAGGTGATACTTTGTGTTGATGTGCTTGGTTCAATCATGGAATCTTGGATTCTTGGCCAACTTGATTGCAGAAGTATTGTCAACTAGAAGAGGAGTAGAATTCACTTGTTTCTCCTACAAATCTTCAAGTATTTTCCTGAGCCACACAATCTCCTTTGTCGCTTCTGCAGCTGCCACATATTCTACGTCGGTTGTGGAATCTGCTAGAACTGATTGTTTGCGTGATCTCCAAGAGACAGTTGTTGATCCAAGACTCGTGAGATAGCCTGAAGTTGATACTCCATTTTCCTTATCTCCATCAAAGTCTGAATCAGAATATCCGATTAGAGTGAAGTCATCTACCTTAGAGTACCTGAGTCCAAAATCTTGAGTTCCTTTCAAGTATTTTAGAACTCTTTTTGCAGCAGACCAATGCCCTTCACAAGGCCTATGCATGAACCTGGAAAGAATGCCAACAACAAATGAAATGTTTGGTCTGGTGGTAGTAAGATAGATAAGACTTCCCACAAGTTGTTTATACTTGGTTGCATCCTCAAATTCATTCCCTTCTTTTGATGTGAATTTCAAATTCTTGATGAGAGCACCATATTCCTTCTGCATGGCTTCTTTCCATTCATCATGAAAAGTGGCTTCTTTAAAGGAAGTTGGTTCATGTTTAGTAAATAAATTCAACTCACAATCATATGAAACATCCATATCATCTACATCACCTAAGTTTGAATTATCTACATTACCTCCATCTTGTTTTGAGGACATTCTGGTTCATGTCTTTCCAACCTCGTCGGGATGAACACTTTCAAGTGTTTTTGTGAGCCATTTTGGTGGACCTTTCTGAGATGGTCCAGGTTGCTCGACTGATTGAGATGGTGTTGAGTTCTCATCAAGCCTCAGCTTTTCAATCTTCTCGATCACATCATCCAATTGAACTTTAGGTTTTGATGAAGTGGTAGGAACTTCTTCATGTGTGGGAGATGGTGTTTCGATTTTCTAGGAATGGTAGGCATACCAAAAATACCATTCTTTTTCAATTAACAGAGATTGTCATAATTGATATGACCAAATCTAGCATGCCACGAAAGACTAGATGACATGATACCTTCACCGTGATCAGAGAGGTATGCAACATTGTGTGTATGGGCAAATGTCCCATTCAGCTTCAGTAGTCTTCCATCTTCAATTCCGGTCATAACAAGCATGTTATCATAATCCTTTCGTACTTCAACTTTGCCATCGATCATGTGAACAAAGTGGCCTTGTTATCTAGTGTGCACAAGGGACAGCAAGCTCCTTTTCAACTCAGGAAGATAGAGTACATTGTGTAGAAGAAAATCCGGGAAACCAGACAACTTCAGCCTGATGGTGCCGATTCCCGAAGGTTTAAGGCTAGACTTGTCTGCAAAATACACTATGCCATCTACATTGTCATTGAAGTCTTTAAAAAAGTCTCTTCAGAATGTCAAATGAGAGGTTGTGCCTATGTCAAGAAGCCATGCATCTTTCCATGGACCATATGCAGTGTTAAATAAATCTTTTGTTACTCCTATATTGAAGTGAGCAACAAAGTAATGGGCAGATTCAGGTGGATTACCTTTTGTTGGTTCTGTAGGTTTACCTTTGTCCTCTTTCTTATTATGTCTGACTTCTTTGATCTTGTCCCATGGAACTATGCAGTCATCTGTTTTATGTGACCCATTCTTTTTGCACCGAGTATAATGGAGATTGGATCTCTCACCTCGGTTGTGTCTTCCCCCCCTGCCTCTAAAACTCTTTCTTCCACGTCCACGTCCTCTTTTACTACTTTCTCTTCTAGAAGAATCACGTTGTTTACTCATGTCTTTCTGAGCAAGGTAAACAATTTCACCAGTTGAAGGAGTTGGCTTCTTTCCAAAGGCTTTCTCACGATCTACAACTTTCTTTACCAGTTTTTGAAATGTCATGGATTTCATCTGATTACTTGCTTGCGGCGATTCAAGGTAGTGAGAATATGTAGGGTAGAGGACCTTAATGAAGGTTGTGAGAGGGAGATCAATCTTTGCTTTGGTGGCTTCAATGTCATGCATTATGGATGTGATTTTTGAAGCCAAATCCATAGGGTCGTCATCCTTCAACTCTATGTTGAAGAGTTTCAACATTAGTTGTATGAGTTCAAGCTCAGAATATGTGTCATACAACTCATTCAATCTCTTCAAGGCGCCATAGGAATCACTAATGGAAGCAATATGACAGCTCACCTCCTCACTTGTTGTCCCGAAGATTACTGCATATGCCTTTTGATCTTTGTCTTCCCATATTTCACGTTCTTTATCTGTGGTCGGTATGACTGGTTTTCTACAAGGTCTACTACTCTTCATCTTTAACATTGAGGCTTCTTCTTCTGATTTTGCATCTTCTTCAGTGGTTTTGCTACTCTAAGGGACTTCTTTTGCTTCACAAATATCTTTCTACAAGTTGTTGAAGATCAATGTGCTCTTGATTCTTCCTGTACCATTCTCTATAATTCTCCTTGCCGGTCAACACCACGCCAACAATGGATATGAGATAATGCATTGTCTTATGTTGTCTTCACACACACGTTAGCAAATGAAAATATAATGAGACTGCACCAGTAAAATTTCTTGCTACTGCACCAAGAATGCAATGTAGTTGTATCAACAATACCAAGTTGTTGCTTATGCAAAGAAACCTTCTCCTCTCTGCCTCAGAAGAAACGAATCTCAACAAAGCTCAAGTAATAAAAATGCTTGGACGCAGCTTGTGATATGTAATGGGTTTAAGAACAACCTTTTAGTGCAAACCTCGTCGATTCGCATATAGGCAACCACTGTTAGGTCGAGTCAAGGTACCCACAGGTCGAGGCCACTATCTTGGCACTTCTAGGCACTGGTACGAGATGACAGGCTACAACAGTTTGCAGCCAAATCTCATACGTGGTCGGTCTGCAGCTTTGTTGTGCTCTCGTTATGGTCGGTCTACAGCAAATATACCGTGGTCATTCTCTCGTTGTGGTCGATCTGCAGCTAATATAGCGTGGTTGTTCTCTCATTGTGGTCAGTCTGCAACTTTGTTGTGGAGAATAATAGCCAAATCTCACGCGTGGTCGTAGCATGGAGCGATTACTCTTAAACCAGCGAACAACGGGTCAATACCAGCAAACAATGGATCAATACCAGCAAACAACAGGTCGAGATACCTCCAAATGAGATTCCAGGTATGAGATTCCAAAGATGAGACACAAATCAGGGTTTGTGCAATACCAGGTTTAGGGTTTTCTTTGCATGTAAGACAACTTCCCTCTCGACTCCTTGTACCAGAGAGACAGGCGAGGCGAGTGAGACTAGTAGCAATCGAGGCGAGGGAATGGAACGAATTGCAGTTCGGTTCTTTGCATCAGGTATCGTTGCACGTGAGGTAGTAGCGTGAGAGTGAATGGTTTAGGGTTAGGGTTGTTGCATGAGTGTTGTGTCTGCTAGGGTTTGCAGAGAATCGTGGCGTGGAGCCTGTGTGCACTACTGGAATGTGGAGGGAATAACTAAGAGACTGAGAATCAATCAAACTAGAGTGGAGAAGAGTTGGCAAGAATGCAAGAGGTGTTTTCTGCACCCAAAGGGAAAAGAAACGTCAGGGAAATCATGGAGTTAGCGCTAGCTCTGATACCACTGTCAAGCTAGGAGTGGGCAAGAATCTTAACTACACGAGATGATGAGTGTATTAGCTTGTAGGTGAATAAGTACATGAAATGATGACTTTTGGTCTTCAATAACTGAAGACGATTCCTATTACCTACGACTCTTCATATTTACAGTTATTTATATAGGAAGCGTAATCCCTAGGATTACGTGTCCAACAAGCCTAAACTCTATATATTGAAAGCTCCTCCATTTGCAATAGTTGTTGGAAGTGCTTGCAATTTTTGGAGACAATATTGGTCTAGGCTCTTGTCAAGGATTTAATGAAAATAATGGTGCTTTCTTCTCTATGTGAGGCAATTTCTTGCAGATGCTAATGGTTGGATTGTTATGCTAAACATTGTGAATGTCAAAGCTACTTCTTGATGCCAAGGTGAAGGGTTTATTAGCCACGATGGAAGTGAATTAGGTGTGATTGTTCCTCTCTCCCTAATTCCTTTATTATTTTGTTATGGAAATGATCTATTGCATGTAATATCATTGAATTCTTGCATGTAATATCATTGAATTCTTGCATATGTTTATCCCTAGTGAAGTAATACCCTGGATAGGTAGCTTGAAAGTTAATATCATTGAATTCTTGCATGTAATATCATTGAATTCTTGCATATGTTTATCCCTAGTGAAGTAATACCCTGGATAGGTAGCTTGAAAGTGGATCTCTCCTAGGCCCTTTCCTTTGCAATTTTGGTAGATATTTCCAGCCAATCTAGAGCTTTTATAACATGATATTTTCTGTTGTTATAGAACCTAGTACTTTGATAAATGGGCCCTCTTAGAGGCCCATTTGACTTCATTAACCCAATCTAGAAAATAGGCACTTGTCTTCCCATTTCAAACACCAAAAACACATTTAAAATCAACATTTATTTTCTGTTTTACAATCTGAAAATTGACAGCAGAATATTCTCAGTTTCAGATTGCTTATTAAATCCTATAGACCCTCATTCACTCATCTTAACTTGGACTTATAATTATGTTTTGTAAATATGTAAATTCCAGCTTCTTCTTCTATATCAGATTTGCTTTTAGCCAAAGAAATATCATTGTTTATCATCTTTTAATTGGCTGAAATCTCGCATCTGTAAATCTAGAAATTGACTCATTGCAACTAAAACTCTATAACCACATTTACCCTAAGTCCTTTGATCACCCTCTCAATCTGTATTTGTTGGACTTAGATGGCCGTAGGGATTCCCCCTTGAGCTAGAGGAGAGCTAGCCTAAGGCTACTGAGGTGACCATGGGTAGCTTATCTAAGTCCACCCTTGGGGTCTCATGTGTATGGTTGGGGCTTTTACATTGAGTGTGTTTATACTCTTGCAGAGTTTTGTTTGGTCATGGGACTCTCCTCTCCTTGCTTAGTTTTCTTGGTGCTCGTGGGTATGAGCATTATAGCCTGTGGGACTCTTCTCACGTTATGGTGTCCGTTGCCTCTTATCTTATGCTTGCTAATGCCTGATATGAAATAGGGGGCATTTCAATGATTGGAGGTTCTCAGTTGCTTAGAATCTCTAATCATGTTCTCCCCACTGTTATATACGTAATCATGTTTTATTTCAGCTTGGTTACTCACTGGTTGTGTGACAGGGAAGCGTTCTTAATAGTTGGATTGTTTCAGTTTGAAAGGGATTCCAGATGATGTAATTCGGGTTCATTTCTGATAACAAATGGAACTATCGCATTGTCATCGGTTGCATTACCAGATCTCATTTTTTGCTCCTTTGGTTAGGATTTACTTAGATGCATTTCATACTGTATTCTTGCATTTTATGTAATTTGAATTTCATAAAAACCCAAATTACGACAGCCGATGCCACAAACCAAAGGGCTCACCCCAAGGGAGGAAATTCTAATTGGCTGCTTTTGCCTAGTGAACATATGAGGTTGACAAGAGTCATTTGTAAATGTCAACAGACACTCGCGCATTGTCATTATTACTTGATATGCATTTGAGTTCATTGACCTAATTTGCTCTGATATAATTTTCTCTTCTTTTTTTTAAGCCAACGGAATATCGGCATCGACTATACAAACAAAGCAAAGGGAACTTTTTTCTACATGCATTCCAATCTATTCGATGAATGAATCCCTAAGATCTGAGCAAACCCCGAGAACTAAAGAATGTGTCGATGAAGGTCACCGACTTGCCCTCGCCCATAAAATGACGAGGATGAAAACAATTCTACGCCTGAGAAAAGTATAACAAGTTGAATTATACAATCTTCTCCTGAAATCCAAAAATAGAAACCCGAACAATTGGAAAATTCAGAAGAAAGATCTGCACAGAATAATATGCGGGGCTGCTCCTGATGATAAATTTAAATCCTCTACTGAGAAAAAAAAAAGAACAACATCTTTTAGAGGAAGATAAATGTACTCGTGTTATCTAATTAAAAGAATAATTGTCTCAAAAAGTTCAAGATTGATCAGGTAAATACGAGTTCCATAAATCGCGAAACAGCGAGTTGCGTTGGTGTGAGGAATGAAATGGCCTGATATGGAGCCCGATGGTAATAACGCTATCGATGCAATTCCCTCCATCTCCGTCGCCATAAACCCTTCTTCTGCTTAAACTTCTTAAACACGTGGGGAGATCATGGATCGTATGATTTGATTTGAAACACAGTGCGCCTCCTCCCTGCGTTTTGGCGGCATTGTTCTTCCTCTTTTTTAAATCATCGAATTAGTCATATCGGGGCCTTAAAAGGGACTAAGCTTCAAAAGTAGTATCGTGATAAGAGTGCCTGCGCAAATCGACTCGCTCGGATGTTAATGTAAGTTGGTGTAAACTAACCATTGCCACGTGGAGTAATGTTCATGTCAAGAATCTTATACAATGTTGATCATGTGGAATATGGGCATAATGTCACATGGTGGATGTGGGATGGGGCCACCTTCCATTATAAGTGGCATGAATAGTTACAACCCTCTTGCACGGTGGACCATGTTAGCAAATTTGTTCGAAGAGGTTCATTCTCGTTTGCTTCAGGATGCATCGACTCTTACTAAGTCACAAGTTAATGATATATTTGGCTTGCGGATTGTTGTATATACTCTTGTGTTATAGTGACATAGTCAATTGATTTGATCTCGGGCCTAATCCAAGTCACTTTAATGAGTTACTGATACTCGTGGTTAAAAAAAATGTTTGAAGAACCTTGTTGGACACGTAATCCTTGGAATTGCATTATTGTAAATATGAAGAGTCATAGGTGATAGGAAGAGTCACCCGTTAGGGAAGACCAGCAGTCATTTTGATTGTATTTATGCACCTCTCGTGTTAATGCAAATCACAACATTGGAGTTATGAGTTCTACCAATACATGGCTTGACAGTGGTATCAGGGCGAGGTTAACTCCATTATCCCTCTTAGCATTTTCTTTTCCCCAATGTGCAGAAACACCTTCTTGTATGTCCCTCTTCCCTCTGGCGCTCTGGTTGATTCTCTTCAACCTAGAGTTGAAGAATGATGACCCTATGGCTTTAGCTTTTGAGATCAAAGCCATAATGCATGACATCGAGGCCACTGGGGTGAAGATAGACCTCCCTCTCACAACCTTCATTAAGGCCCTCTACCCTACATATTCTCACTACCTTGAATCTCTACAAGCGAGTGGTCAAATGAAATCCATCACATTTGACAAGTTGGTGGAGAAAGTTGCAAAATGTGAGAAAACCTTTGGAAAGAAGTTGGCACATTCAATTGGCGAGACAGTGTGCCTTGCTCAGAAAGAGAAGAGTAAACCACATGATTCTTTTAAAGGAGAAAGCAACGAAAGAGGACGTGGAAGAAAGATTTTCAAAGGCAGGGAGGTAGACACAACCAAGGTGATAGATCCAACCTTCATTGTACTCGTTGCAAAAAGAATATGTCACATTAAGCAAATGACTACAGAGTTCCATGGGAGAAGATCAAAGAAGACAAATAGAATAAAAAAGAGGACAAAGGTAAACCTTCAAAACCAATGAAAGGTAAACCACCTGAATTTGCTCATTTCGTTGTTGCCCATTGCAATATAGGAGTAACTGAAGATTTGTTTAACACTTCATATACTCCTTGGAGAGATGCATGGCTTCTGGACACAGGTGCAACCTCCCAAATGAAATTCCAAAGAGACTTCTTTGAATACTCTAATGATAATGTAGATGGCATAGTGGATTTTGTAGATAAATCGAGTCTCAAACCTTCGTGAATGGGAACCATTAGGCCCAAATTGTCTAGACTCTTTGATTTTCTTATGCATGATGCGTTATGTCTTCCTGAGTTGCGAAGAAACTTATTATCCCTTGTGCACATATAACAACGAGGCCACTCTGTTCATATGTTCGGTGGCAAAGTTGAAATAAAGAAGGATTTTGACAACATGGTTGTCGTGACCGGAATGGAAGAGGGAAGATCGTTGAGGTTGAAGGGAACATCTGCCTATACACAAAATGTTGCAAACTTCTCTCATCATGGTGAAGGTATAATTCCATCCAATCTTTTGTGGCATGCTAGATTTGGCCATATTAATTATGACAATATTAGTTTGTTGAGAAAGAATGGTGTTTTCAATTTGCCTACTATTCATAGGAAATTGAAGCAATGTGATGCTTGTGTCCTTGGACGATCCGGATTTATGAGCAGAACGAAATGAAAACAAAGATTTATAACATTAACACAGAGACACGGTGAATAACAACAAAGATACAGTAAAACTAGACTTCTATTAAATAAGAAATATGTTGAAACTGTAAAATGCAGATTAAAACAAGCTTGATAGAATGGTGACAGCTTATCTCTGAGAAGAGATGTGACAGTTATGCTCGTCCGCAAGAAGATGAATACAATGAGGCTCTGAAGGCCTTTTTACCATAAACATGAAATCCAAAACCCTGGACATCCAAAAACCTAACCTTAGGAGATGAAGCGTCAAAAGTCATGTGGGCCCCGTTGGGGTAAGTTTGTACATCAACTTCTCGGGGTCGTAACTTTTGCATACGATCTCCATTTAGGGCACACGATAGCTCGTTGGAAAGGTATTGACAAGGAGATTCATTCATGGGGGCTCAATCAGAGCCTGTGGCTATCATTGAAGTGCCTGATCACGAAAAAACGTCATTTAGGCCCTCAAAATGGCCCCGGAAGTTTAGAAACTGAAACACTGTTAAAAATAGTAAGTTTCCAAAGAACTATTTTGAGCTAGTTAGACAAGATGGGTGGCCACCGAGATCCTCCTGGATCAATCCTCCCCCATTGGGAAGAAATGGTCTCCATTGCGTTGAGTGCCCCCATCAGATGAGGAAATTTCTACTGAATTTGGCCCCAGGTGAGCCACTTTCCTTGGTGCAGGAGTTGCCCTACTTTGACAACCCGATAAAGTTGGATCCTCTATTGGCGAGTGCCCTTGACCTGTGTGTCCACAATTTGATCAGTGGATGTTTATTCCAGGCAATCAGGGTTGATCTTCGTTGGTGTCAATTGTTTTGTTATCTTTGAGGTGTCCAATAATGGTGGAAAATAGGGCCAAAGGAGGTCCACGTTGAATATTGGATGCAAGCCAAGGAATGGGGGAAGGTTGAGCTCAAAAGCATTGTCACCCACAACCTTGGTGATGGTGTAGGGTCCATAACGGAGTTGTCAAAGCTTCTGATGATGCCTTGTAAAGCGTTCTTTCTGCAAGTGCAACCAAACTTTGTCTCCCATCTGAAACTGGTGTGGCACCCGATGTTGATCATGACGTTATTTGTAATTGGCATTGGACTTCTGTAAAATATCATGAACCTGTTGGTGGATGTGTTGGATCCTGTCAATGAACCAGGTGACTTTGTTAGCTCCAGTTGAAGCATGCGACAAGTCTGCCTAGGTGGCCGCAAGGGGTAGTGCAACATCCATGGGACCCAAAGGTTGAAATCCCAACCCCACCTAAAAGGGGTTGTGATCGGTTGAGCTATGTATGGCTCTATTGTAGCTGAGATGAACATAGGGAAGAGTCTCATCCTAGGTGCAGGGGTGCTTGGAATTTTGCATGCGCAGGATGTGCACGATCATCCGGTTGACGACCTCGGTTTGGCCATTCATCTGGGGGTGGAAGGCAGTGGACTTGGTGAGCGTGGTGTCCAACAATGACCAAAGGCTCAACCAAAATGTGCTGAGAAATCGGATGTCTCGATCTGAGATAATGGTTTGTGGGATCCCAAAGTGGACCCACACTCGTTCAAAGAAAAGCTTGGCAGTAGCCTCCACTATGATTCTCTTCTTGCGGACAACTAGAATCGTCATCTTGGAAAAGCGATCAACAACCACAAAAACACAGTCATTTCCCCGCTTGGTGGACAAAATGCCCAACATATAGCCCATTAAGATGGATTCCTAGGGCATGTCAGGAGTAGGCAAAGGAGTACTTGCCTACTTGCCTGTCAGGAGTAGGCAAAGGAGCACTTGCCTACTTGCCTGTCAGGAGTAGGCAAAGGAGTATTGTACCAGATATACTTGTTGACATTTTGTCGAAGTTTCGACCAGTAGAAATGTCATTGCAACACTGCCACTGTATTTTCCATGCCAAAGTGTCCTGCCACCCGACTGTAGTGGGCTTCCCAAATCAACTTCGCTCGCTCACTTCATGGAATGCATAAATGGCCTAGATGGCACAACAACCCATACTGAAAATGGAAATCGGTGACAGTTGTGTTTGTGCCCAACATCTGGTAGGTGTTGGCGAAGTCAGGATCTGTCTCATAGAGGTGGGGCCATCCGGAGGTCTCATGGTTGCAATAATTGAGCACAGTGGTGAGTGTCATGACTGGAGGTCGGCTGAAGCAATCAGTGACTCGGTTGGTACTTCATGTTTTATACTTTATGTTGAGGTGGAACTGTTGCATATACGTGGACCACTTCTTATGGCGGTCTTTCTACAATTTACCTTATGTCTGCATAAACTATAACAACTTATGATCAGTGTGGATGATTGTCTCCTTCCCAAGAATGTAATGCCTCCATTGGTGGCAGGCTTGCACAATGAAGTACATTTATTTGTCGTAAGTAGGGTACTTATGGAAGACATCTGATAGTGTCTCCCTATGATAGGCCATGGGGTGGCTGCGTTGAGTGATGATTGAGCCCACAAAATAGTCTGAAGCATTTGTCTCGATCTCAAAAGGTTGTTGCAGGTCAGGTAATAAAAGCACTGGGGCAGAGCACAAGCGTTGCTTCAGATCATCGAACACTTTATGTTGGGACAAGCCCCACATAAATTTTGCCTTACCACCACCTCTGGTTATTTGGTTGAGGGCCCATACAATATTGAAGAATCCCAATACAAACCTGCTATAGAAATTGGCAAGGCCTTGTTTTCACACAATTTGTACTTGCCCAAAGCCAAAGGCAAGTGGTCACTAAATTGGCGTAACAGGAGGTTGTCCTATCACTGTCACCTAAACAAGACGCCTCTTTCTCTTTAGGGGTAGTACCCCAGGGGAGACCTCCCCGGTAACCTGGGGGTTTGAGCAGGCTAAGGTAAGAATATCAAGAAAGTTCTTCCCCTCTCACAAGTTACTTTGATCAAAAAGTCCCAGTGGTTTTGATAAGACGAAGCAAAGTATTACTTAAGTGTATCTGCCCAGAACAAGACAACAATAAAAACATTATTTGCAAGTGCCAATTGATGTTAGTGCTTCATAAAACCATAGAATTTGAATAAAAGCATAAGCCGATATAAAAGATGAAGCAACATAAATATTTATAACAATAATGTATATATAGTAATAGCTTCACAATTATGCCTAAATAAAGCTTCAATAATGACCAAAAATGACAACCTAAACTTGGCAAAATGCTAGTATTTGTCAGAAGCAATGAAGGCAATGTAAAATCAGCTTTAACACTTGCTTTTAGGATGCTTTTGTTGTTGTTATAGATGGTTATAGCAATCTATTGCAACAACAACAAGAAAGTTAGTAGGTTAGGCCAATCTAAGGTTAGAAATGGTTAGTAGAGATCTTGAGGTAGATCGTTTGAAGGTTGTTTTAGTCAATCAATCACTTGTAAGGTATGAACTAGTGCCTTTAGGGTAAATGGAGTCACTTTTACAGCGACAATTCTTAGGGGAAACAAATGATAATGAGTGAGCTGAAGACAATAGGGAGGATGGTTAAGGTGTTAGTAACCTAAGGCCTCAATCATCCAAAACCCTAGAAGGAAAAAGTTGCTAGGAAGTAAGTAACCCTAGGCCCTAGCAATTTTCCTTCTTCTTTAGGTCAAGCTTGAAATAAAATATGAAAGTTGAATGAAACAATAGTACTAAAATGATACTAAGGTAGGGCTCTGGTATATGCTTCAAGGGAGGTGTCTTCTAGCAAAATCAAGTAGGTGAAGAGTTATTGAGAGAAGGACAATAACATGTGCTTTTCTCCTAGGGTTTCACACTAGCAATTTCATAATATTATAAATGAACAAGTAAAAGATACCATAACCATTCAAAAGAAAGAAGGATTGTAGATTTCTACTTACTTTACCAAGAATAATCTAGTTTCAAGCCCTAGTTGAAGACTTTGCACCGTGGAAATGCAAAAATACACCAATAAAAGCTCCCTCCAAGAGTCGCGCACCACTTAGTTCAGCCAATAAGCCTTAAAAGAGGCTGAATTTCAAAACTTGTGTGAGTGAAAGATGATGAATAAAAATGAGAGATTGATCTCTTATTTATACAATACAAATGACCTTTAATTACATTTTAGGTAAAAAAAAGGCTGACACGGCCAGTTTACATCAAAAATCCAGTTTTACATAAAATTGACAATAAAAACACTAATTTCATATTTTTAGGGTGACGTCATGCCCCTACTAGGATGATGTTGGCTCCCCTCTTGCAATGCTGGGCTTCCAAAGTGAAACGTTGGGGCTCAAAACTCCTCAGGAATTGCCACACGTGCCAACTAAAGCCATCCTCATGTCGAATACCTCAACTGGATGATTTCAAGGCTTTGAATTATGACGTCTGGGGCCTTCAAGGGCCAATGTCATGGTGTGAGGGCAAGACCCCCCTAGGTCCAGGCCTGCCAAAGTACCTCTGGTGGAATGTCCTCCCTTTTCTCTAGTGCAAGCCTTCGGTATCCCTCTTCCCCTGGCTAGGGTTTCAACATCCATCTAGTGGTTTTTTAGCCCTATGGAGGTCCAAGCTAATCATCTTCCCATATGTACCTGCCCGTCGGCCATGGTCCTACAGAAACAACAAGTACGCCCTCCATGGGCTCATAACTCACATGGATCATAGCAATGTCAATCACATCTAATAATCAAGCTACCCAAACATGTGCAT
>SNQJ01S0007190.1:117732-153728 GCA_010110895.2 Picea sitchensis
CCCCCCTTTTCCCAGACAAGTGCTTAAGGACGTTATGCTAATTAACAAGCCAAGTTTGAAGAGGGTCTCAGGATGTCCTATTGGGATAATTCTCCTCAGGTGTGGGCCGTTTCCAGGTGAAGACCGATCTAAGCCATGTAAATGTATGAGATGGTGTAGGGAATGTTTGGGAAAGGGGTGCAATGATAACAGGGAAATGTAAGTCTCACCTGTGACTGCTTCTGTAGAGGGTGAGTTGCACCTTGTCATGGATGCAATTGTTTCCTAGCCCATTCAATGCCTTTTTACTCTTTGTATTATTGCTTTTTCTTTCAAGAGAATAGCTGGAGGAAATTGCCCTGGCGTGGTGAATAGTGGTGATAGCGTTACCCACAAGCATTTCACGGATATGAGAAGGTCAGCTCGTGATGAGACCCCCTTTCTCGTGGCTATGCCACCAAGAGCCACTACCTTGGCGTGGTGACCAAATGAATAGTAGTGTCATACCGCTACATGCCCATGGACCTAATAGGATGGCTCATGATGAGACCCCCTATCCACCAACTAGGTCTTGAGTTTTATTTGTTTTATGGGTCCCCCCTTTTTCTTGTTGAGAAGCCTTTTACTGCTTTCTCGGGGATCCCTGGGTGAAGAATCTCAAGGTTTGATCTTGGATTTTAACTTTTTCCAACTACTTTTACCCTCTGGGCCTTTAGCCCCTTCTTCCCACAAGGCAAGGTACAACCCTTACTAGCTTGGCAAACCCAATGCTTGAACCAATGTAGGGGATATATGAGAGGGAAAAATATGAAAAGTGATAAGTATGGAAGGAACATACGATGACTTTTCATAGACCCACCAAGTGGCAACTCACCCCTAAGGGAACCAACTTGCTAGGGAACTTCGTCATCCCCCCTAGGTATGGGCAAGTTAAAAGGCATAATGCCCAAGCAAACGTCATGAAACAAAAGAGAATTAAATGCACATATTCAAATGTTTTGAGAATCGGAGTGACACATACCATGATACCCGAACTCATTGTCTCATGGAGCAAGACCCACTACTACTTTAGAACCAGACCGATGGGATGGATGTTATTGCTGCTAATAGATGGGAGGCATTGAAGAAAGGATGGGCCCTCCAAGGCCAAGATCAAGTCAATATGGCTCTTTGTACTCCATGTCTAGGACCTATGGGCCTCGATACATAATCTCATTAGTTATCCCTAGGAATGTAGGGGATAATATATGGCTCCAACTCGTGGACATGTGCTTATCATAGAGCGCATGAGAACCTCAACATCTCTGGTATGACCCGTGACCTGATATATCTCAACATAAACGATCAGTAATCACTTGGGGTGGTGATATCACCCTTGGCTCATGTATGATAAAATGAAATGCAAGTAAGCAATCGTATATACAAATGGAAATACAACTACTCTAGCATGAAATGAAGATGGTATATACAATGAATGCAAAATTCCTACCTACTTATCTACACTTACCTATGAAGTAAAGTATTTTCCCCCTAATGGGGTTTGAGGAGGTGTCCGCTAACCGGTAATGGAAGTCTTCTTCCTTCCAACATGGATAAATAGTAGGCATCATTGACTCACTTCATTCTAACTCTCAAGGGTCCGAGCGAGAGTTGTGCACTCCCTTTTATATTAGTAAGCTCTCCCTTCTTTGTATCCCACATCCAGACTGTATCTCCCTCTTGGTAATCCTTGGTCGTAAATTTGGTTGTTTCCTGTATAACTCCAGTATATTGTCTCGAGGGAGGAGGGTGGGATTCTACTGCGAAGACTTCCTGCTGGGATGTGTTAGCACTCTGTAAATTCCCAAAGGTTGTCAGGGGCAGAAGAAATTTGACAAAGGTAACTTACCAAAACCACTTCGAAACTAGGATCTAGACCTGCTAGTTTCAGAGAGGGATCTCTTTGTAGGATTTAGATATGTTTGAGTTTTAGATATTAGGCTAGTTAAAATAATCTGGGTTTGTTTGTTTTGTTTATAAAGATTGGTTGAAGTATTGCATTTAAACATCCATTGGGCTATGGGGTATGTGTTAAAGATTAATATCTGATACAACTTTTATAAGATTTATTCACAGGGAAAGATAGTGAGAATGTCAGATCTTTTAGAGTTAAGTGTGGTGGAAAGATAGAACATTTGAGATATTCAATCAAGCAAAGAAACAATTAAGAATTTCTTTGATTAATTATAAAAGAATAACATGCAGATCGCTAAAGACCAAAAACAGAGTGTCCGAGACAAATTCTATACATGAAGCTCCTTTAAACAAATAGAAAAAGAAAACAAAATGATTACAAAGTAAGATAAACATTGACAAAGCAAGATAACATCACCAACATCCAAACGCAAGAATTCTGTGAATCTGTCTTTTTATTATTGGTCAATCTTCTCAAAGAGATTACAATGATAGCTTCCTGGGCGCAAAAATCAACCCTCAATACTTCAAAGTAAGAAGTGTTTATACAACAATTACATTTGATCATGTAATTAACGACTAGGATATGGTGGAATAAAAAACTAAATAACTAGATTACATATTACAAAATAGTAGGACTATTGGCGATCTGTCCAAACAAAAAATGTTGATTTCTGGAAAAGTAGTTGGTGATTCATCCACTCGACTTTGACCGTCTTCCTCATGCTGACTCGGATGTCCACATCATCTCTACTAGATCAAGACACATAGGTCTTCCCATCTCTTTTGACTGGGGATAGAGACCTTGAGTAATCTTCTATAAGTTTCATCCATCTTTGTGTACTTGGCAAAGGTCGGCTTGGCGGTGAAGATGTATTTTTTATTATGTTGGATGCTCAGGTCCAACTATAGAGTTTCCAAGAAAGCCTTGCCAGTTACACTCCCTTGTATGCCTGCAAACTTGGAGCCATCTTTTGCCACTACTAGGATCTTTTGTTTGTAGTCTGACAGAGTAATTAGTTTGTCATTGATCAGTAGCAAACCTGGAAGACCTTTCTTGTGTAGTGAGTCGACCTTGTTGAAAAAACTCTGCACTCCAATATCCATTGTCTGAGCTTTGTCCTCAAGTTGCATCATCAGTCCCTTCTTAGTCAAAATTTTCTTGACCTCGAGGATTGTTTCTGTCCTATCCTCTATTTCCAGTGCTTCCAACTCTTCTTTAGTCTTGGAATTCAAGAGCCTGATTATCTATGTGGCCTAAGTAGGCTTTTCTCCCAATTATGTCCTTATATTCTTGATGGCTTGTGTGGCTCTCTGCACCAATTCATGCTGTTAAAAAACAATCTGTATCAGGGGCCATATCTTTGTCCTTGATTGGCAGATGTCCATCCAAATGTTTTCCTTGGCCTCTGGTAATGTCTTGGCCATGACTATCTCCTTCTACAGCTTTTGTAGTTCTTGCTTGAGCCTCTGTGATTTGTGCATCTTTGTGTTTTAACTAGACTGAAACATGGCTTTCAGCTTTTGGAGGTTATTAACCTCATCCTACATTCTTTTGATTTCTTGTCCTTGCAGAGACATGTCCTCCATTGACTTTGCCAACTTTTTTGATGCATCTAGATCTGTCACTGGAATAGCTAATGGAATTTATGTTGTAGGTGTTGTTGATACTGTAATGAATCTTGTGATAGGGACTGCTTGTAGTGGGATGACAGTCATTGGCACACTCTGCTCTTTCTCCTTTACCAGTTTTTCTAGATTAGCCTCCATCTCCTTGATCTGTGCATTTTGCTTCATGATCAATTTTAACATTTCCTCCTTGTGGCCTTCAGTCTCTGCCATTTCTTTTGCCTGTGGATCTTCAGTGGCTGGTATTTTTAGTTGTTTCCTCAGGGATGCTATGTCAATGCTTTTCTTCTTGAGGATTGTTTCTACTTCTTTGACATTGGATGGATCATATCCAATTTTCAATACCAGTTCTTCCAGGGACTTGATCTTGTTATCCTTGGCCAAGGAAGATATCTTTTCCAGCTTAAGCTGAGACTGGACATTGTTTAAAGAAACCTGCAACTTTGCAACAGTCATGGAGGTATTGGCCAGGGTGGAGAAAATCATCTCCCCATCCTGTCTGTGCATATCCATCTGATCAATTGGATGCACCTCTTTTATATCAAACTCAAACATTGACCTCTTGTAATCAGAAATTTCCTTGGGGTGAGGCACCTGTGCCTGCAAGAATGCCATGTGCATCCTTCCTTTTTCTATGTCAAAGGCAGAAAGTAACCTATGTTGTGTTTTCGATGTCTTCTTCTAGAATTGTTCATATGTGCTATTGGTCAACAATTCATTCTTCTTTTTTATCAAGTTATACTTCTCATAGATGTTGAGTCCTGTAGGCTCCTGTCAGGATTTACTTGACAATGTGGCATATGTTTGTTTCCTAGATGAGAAAGTGGACATTATTTGTTGCCTACCTGGTAAAAGTGATGAGCATGGTCCCTCCATAATTGTGGTGGACTGAGTTTCTTCTTCTCTAGACCTATCAGGTGTATGGCTAGTCTTGGGCCTCTTCCTGTAGACTTGGAAGTCTTCTGTTGAGACCTCTGTGACTGAGGGAGATACTTCTTTCCTGGATCTCTTCTCTGCTGGTACCTATGGAGTACTGGTTTGTGAAATGTTGGCAGGTGAAGGTTGTTTCTCTGTGTCTAGCAGAGTGTTTTGCTCCCACTCTGTCTGGTTCATGAATTTCTCAATTTTAGGTTTAGGCACATGAGCGTAGGGAGAAATCTTGTTCTTTAACCAAGTTTATGTAATGATGCCACAGGGGTGATGGTGACATGGGAAACTTTGAATGAACTTCATTTCCTTCAACAACTTGTTGGATTCTTCCCCTGCAGCTCTGTTGTTGCAGATGAAAGAACTTATCTGACCTTTGATCTTGGGTTGTTGTTTCTTCATGAAAGCTACAAAGTGAATATCATCTGAATTTATCATCTCTCTGATATATTCCAGAGCGAATATCCTGACAGAAAAATACTTTGGCAGCTCATAAGGAGGTAATTCACATCCATAAATTCTGATTTCTGTATGATCCTGGTAGAGGTACCAATCCCCTGTTTTAGCTAGGTTTGACACATGTAAAATTCTCTGAATTTCCTCATTTATCCTTGGTTCTGTTCTTCCACTAAACATGCATACCACTAGATGGTAGAATTGGTCAATGAATCATTTGAAATTCAACTCATATGAGTTCTTCCTTACTATGGATGTCCAGGAGGTCGCAGGTTGAGGATTACCATATTGGTCCAACTTTCGCTGGGAGGAGAACTTGTCTGCTTGGAAAAAGAGGAACATGTACACCAATATTGAAGAATACCAGAACATACCTTATGTGGAAAACTTGAAGAGTTGTTCATGGATGTTGTCAGCTAGAAACTAACTGTAGTCAAACTATGTAGTAGCCTTTTCTTCAGTGGAGAAGATGGATAGAAAACCCAGAATGGGTTCATCTACCCACTTGTCTGAATAGTATCCTAGTAGACAACATAAGGAATAAATGATCTGGTTTCCTTTAACCGAGAAGATGGAGGAATGGTATGGGGGATTCTTTTTGGGTAATTGAGTGTTTCCAGGTAGGAAAAGTTCAAATATCTGAGCTCTGTGCGCGAAAGACAATTTATGGTATAGCTCGGTTAAGATTTCAATGGAGAAGGGGGAGGCGGAATCGTTTCTTGGTATCCGTAGTATCTGATCTATCGTTTGAGGGGTGATGGTGAAAAGAGTTTCTCCAGACGAAGAGACAATGGCCCTTTGGTCGGGAAGGTAGTGGGCTTGTAATTTCAGGGCAAATTCGGGAAAATGATGTGTCTGGGGAAAAAGATACAGTGGAATATTAGACTCCCAGAGTCCAATCTCGTCGCTCTGATCCAGAAAAACATCCATGAGCCAGGAGTGTAATTCGAAGAAGTCAAATTCACACTTCGACTTTGCAATTAAATAATCTTTTTCGGCCAGGGGGATATGATCCAGATCAATGGGAGGAGGGAGGAAAGGATTGTATATAGTCTTAGAGGATTTGGATTTGGGCGCCATCGTCAAATGGATACCTGTAAACACAAAAGGTGTAGTATGTGTTTACCAGGTTTTAATGGTGGTTTGTTGACTGTAAGCTCGACAACGGTTGTTTGGAGAAAGGGAAACGATGGCGTGGACTGAGTCTGGATCGATGAATAGTGCACAATAGCGAAAGAACGATGTTAAATGGTTGAAATGGGTGTCCGTTATGGAGCAGATGGTGATTCGGTCGGGTAACGGTAATGGACGACTGGATTGATTGGCCAACAAACATATTAGATGTGATGGGGACGGTATTGAATGGCCAATGGGTGGATGGAGGTGACATGGAGGTCAATGGATGACCAACGACCGGATGGGATGTGATGGGCGACAGGTGAGTGGAGTGTGACGTGGAGGCATGGTAGTGGAGTTTGGCGGCGGAGTGCGAAGGTGGTATGGGTGAGTGGTTTGGCAGTTTACTGGGGGGGGGTTGGCGATAAGTGGTGAGGAGTGAGGGGGGTTTGAGTTAACAGAAAGGTGACATGTCATGAGGGGCCCGCTCGGGGAATACCACCAACTTGGACCCCCCCACCGTTAAAGGCTGAAAGGTCTTGGGGGTCTGATATTCTCTGTCGAACGTAGATCTGAGTGCGCGTTGATCGGTCGCTAAAATCAGCACGCCTTTTAACACAATGCGCCAAAAATGTCATATCACCGCAAAACTTAGGATAAAAGCACTTTGTGGGTTTTTACAGCTTACCCTTCATTCATTTTGTCACCAAGGGGTAAAAAATACACCATTTTAACTCAAAACAAAGGCATTTAATCAATATTTCATTAATTTATTGAAATAAGACATTCTAACCTATATCATAATCTAATTACCTAGCACCTTAACCTAGATTAAACTGTTGGGTTAAAAATTACTCTAACCTAGGACATTTGACCAAGCTTAAATTGCTTGATCAAACTTATTCACTAACCTATCTAACTTGGCTAAGATTAGATTGTTTAGCCAAGTTTATTCACTATCCTATCTGCATAAATTGAAAGAGTTTGATCATGGTGAGACAGTATGAATCAAGCCAAATTATTCCATGGGGTTTTATCATTTTCTTTTCTATTTTTGATACCCTCTTTTGATTTTTTGTATTTTCTTTCTTTCTTTTTCTTTTCTTTTTTTCTTTTTCTTTTGTAAATCATTTGCAGAATAAAAATATTATTTACAACATAATGTAACTAGAAGAAGAGATAATAATCACCAGGTGATCCTGTGAAACATAGGGTTATAACAGTGGCTCCACTTGGGGATGGTGCTCTCCTTGTGAGGTGCCAAGAATCCAACTACCTACTACTTTGAATCTCCTTCCTCAATGCTTTTTCTGCATATTGATATGCTTTATTCTAATTGTAAATTTGATGATCCAGATCAGTGGCTTAGGGCCTTCTCTTCGAGCTTCAACCATCTGATAAAAAATCACCTCACACATGACATAAAGGTAAAAGTAAAGTGGTTTGTACAATGAGATGAGTGACTAAGATCTTCATTCTAGTGGAACATAATGTTTGAGCATCCTGCCATTTACAGGTCCTCCTGGCAGGTCTGCCCCATCACTGTCCTTGAGTAAGAACACATTGTTTCCTCTATATGCTTGAATGATGTAAGGGCCTTTCCACAAACTGTCGAACTTCCATGCTTGCCCTTGTCTTCATTTATGGAATCCCACTTCAGTACTAAATCACCCAATTCAAAATCATCCTCCTTGGTTCTTTTGTCGTAAATCTTCTTGATGCTCTCTTGAATTACCTGTGTCTGGTTATACACCTCCTCTCTGGATTGTTGGATTTGGATCATCTGATTGATTCTCCTTTGAATATCACTAGGCTCTGCCTATACTTCTTGTAACAACTTCATAACATGAACACCCAAAGAGGTGGGGAAAACAACATCAATCCCATATACCGACTGATATGGGGACATACCAATTGATCGTTTTGTGGTCAGTCTGTCAGCCCAAAGTGCATGAACCAACTTTTTGTGCCAAGATTTTTTATTTTCGTGCAACATCTTCTTTATGATATTCACCAAACTTTTATTTGAGGACTCAGCTAACCCATTTCCCTGAGGGTAATAGGCTGTGGAGTGTCCCAAAGTAATATGGTACTTGCTGCAAAATTCTATTAGCTTTTTTGATCTGAAATCTGCTACATTATCAGTTATGATCTTCCTAGGACATCCAAAATGAGAGAGAATGTTATTTTCCATGAATTTAATAATGACAGAGTCAGTGGCTTGCATGCAAGGTACAACTTCAATCCACTTTGTGAAGTAGTCTGTAGCTGTGAGGATCCACTTATGTTGGCCTGAAGAGGGTGGATGAATTTCGCCAATAAAATCTAAACCCCACTGTTGGAATGGAGCTTCCAGTAAAATATGTTTCAAGGGTAAAGGCAAAAGTTTCCTTTTGCCTTCAAAGACTTGGCACTTGTGACATGAGGTTACCTTTTCATGAACATTTGCAAACAAGGTGGGCCAGTAAAAACCAGCTCTAAGGATCTTGTTAGCAGTAGTCTTCCAACTTAGATGCCCGCCACAATCTCCTTCATGGAAAATCTACAATGCCTTGTCAGCTTAATCTTTTAGTAAACAATTAAGTAAAATGCCTCCAACATCTTTCTAGTAAAGATTTCCATCCAGAATGCAATATTTCAATGCTTTAAGTTTTAAGAATCTAGCTTTAATCTTAGTTATACCAGGAGGAGCTTGTAAATTATGCAAGACAAAGATGAGGTTTGTGTACCATGGAGAATTTGAGAATACCTCTTTGACATGTGGAGTCGCCTGCTCTCCTTGTTCATCAAATGCAGCTAAAAAGTTTATATCTAAAGCATGAAACTTGGATTCAACCATCAATTTGGCCAAACCCTGACTGTTGATCAGTTTAGTTGGTTTGATTTCTATATCATATTCCAGAATCACAACAATCCATTTCCCTCTCCTACCATCAGGGTTATCCTGAGTCAGAATATCCTTCACCATTGCATTTAGAACATAAGCAATAATATGGGAATGGAGAATATAAAATCTAAAATCTTTAATTGCTTTTACCAGGGCAAAAGCATGTTTCTCCATTGTATTGTAGCTCAGTGCAGCATCTCTCAATGACTTGCTAAAAAAACCTATGGGTTGTTTATGCCCTTCATTGTTTTTCTGCAATAGGACTGCTGCAATGGTGTGTTCAGATGCAAAAGAGAATAAATAGAAATCCTTAGTGTAATCTGGACTGATTAATACATGGGCTTGTGTAAGTGCATGTTTTACCTGCTCAAAGGACAGTTTAGCTTCTATGTTCCACTTTATTTTGGTATCCTTTTTAAGCATACTTGTAATGTTCCTGAGGAGTTATACCAAATTGGGTATGAATCTTCTCAGAAAATTTATTTTATCTGTGAAGGATTGCAATTTCTTAATGTTCCTATGATGGTCTAACTTTTAGATGGCCACAATTTTGTTGGGGTCTATCTTGATTCCATCCTTAGAGATTATATGCCATAGTAGTTTGCCTTCTTCTAAACCCAAAAGAGTTTTCTTGGGATTTAATGAGATCTCAAACTTTCTGCACTTTTCAAACACTCGTCTGAGGTGTTGTAAATGCTCCTCATTTGATTTTGCTTAGACAATAACATCATCCAAATATATGAATATAAACCTACCAAGCTCGTCCACAAAGGCAATGTCCATTGCTCTTTGGAAAGTGGCACCAACGTTCGTCAAACCAAAGGGCATTTTCACATACATGAAAGTTCCCCAGGGTGTGGTGAAAGTTGTTTTCTCCTAGTCATCTGGGTGGACAAGGAATTGGTTATAGCTAGAAAAACCATCTAGCAAAGAGATCCTACTAGCTCCAACTACCTTTTGTAAGACATGATCCATTTTAGGTAGAGGATAGTTGTCTTTGAGGGAAACCTTGTTGAGGTTTCTGAAATCAATTCAAAGCCTGATTTCTCCTGTCTTCTTTATGGTGGGAACCAGATTGGAAACCCATTTTGAAAATATTAAGGGGACTATTATTTTGGAATCATACATCTTTTTAATCTCTTTTTCTATAAGGGGCAGTAACTTTGGATTGATTCTCCTAAGTTTTTTCCTGAAAGGCTTATTGTTGTTCCTGAGTTTATACTTTAAGGCTCTAAAGTGTACTGTCAAGGCATCCAAAAAAGGTAGAGAGAGTTAAGGTGTAAAGGTGTCAATTATTAAGACGAAAGATATGGTTGGTTTCTTAATTGTCTCTCTCTAGCTTCCCAGTGCTCCTAGATGCTTATATCCCTTTCAATGGCTGCCCATGAATGTTCTAATTCCACCCGGGTGCTTGCCGCCTGTAAGATAGTGTTAAATAAATTTAAAGCGATGCTAGTTTGATTTGAAAGGTTGAGCTCTATATTGGGTTGTCTTGTAACATGTACATTCATGAGGGATAAAGGTTAAAAGATCTAATAATTTGTTTTTAGGGTTTACTATTTCTGTTTTAGATTATAAGAGAAAAATCCCAAACTTAAATTAATAACATAATAATTTCGGAGGTCGTTTCCTGTTCCTGAGTTAAATTTGAAAATTATGAAAGTGATGGGAGAGAAACATAAAGATGCTCAAACAAAATGAGGCATCAATCATGGAGGAATCTCACTTTGCAATAGGGGAAGAAGAAAGACAAGAGATCTCTAATGAAGCTTAAAAATATAGTAACTTGAATAATCTACAGGTCTTGAACCTGCTAATAGCAAGCACAGGGGAAAAACTGTAAATAGTTAGATAACCAAATAACTCTAAGCCACAGTAGATGTTGTACTAAATTGTAGTTGGGCATTCATCAAAGATATATAAGGGAAATATGTTGAAAATGAAATTTAGAGAGGAACACATAACTCAGGAACACATAACACACTTTACGTTAAAAATATCTTCATTTAATCCGTCATAGATACTACCACCTATCGGCGATTTCAAAATGAGATTTCGAAAGGAATGTCTTCAAAAACTCCCGAATAGCGAAACGCGAAAGGTCATTTAGTATCATTAAACATGTTTTAATGTTAAGTTAATTATACTTAAGTGCTCAATATTTTTGGGGTTCGGGGTTTTATGAATGTGAAAGAATAATAGATCTTTGTTTTCCCGAAATGCGACTGATTAACGATTTTCTAAATGTGTTTAAAAAAATTGTTAATCACAATTAAAAAAAAGGGGGGTTTCGTGAAAAGCGCATCGAAATTTGAACTATTGTTTAAGTCGAGATGGTCGAAAAGGAAAATACGAAAGCTTAGAATGCCATTTAAACATTTTTTATTATTCCTTTAAATTTGTTTTAAATTCTTTTAAATGATCACTTTTCGGGACTTCGGTACCGAGACTTTGGAGTTGTTCTTTAAAAGTGATATTTCATGGATAGCCGAAAACCCATAAACAAAAATTCCCGAACTCCTCTTTAGAACTGTGGGCGGCTCCATAACTAAAAAAAAAAATGATTGAGATTTGGGTATAGAGAAGAAAAATTAAACTTCGTTTCAACATAGGCTCCATCTAGGGATCTCGTCTCCTTGCAAAACGAGAAGAACATGTAGACCAAGTGCTTCCGTTGGGTAAATGGGGTCATTAATGCAGCTCTGGGAAATACATTTTGGAGAAAACTCAAAACGGGACTTTGAAACTTCAACCTTAACTTTGAAAACTCTTCAAAACTAAAACATTCGGTGATCTTGAGTTTAGGTTCACAATAGATTTCTTTCTCTAAAACTGACCTCAGATTTGTGTAAGATAATCGAAACAAAGTTAACCATTCTACCAGGTTTTATTTGATTTTTGTTTGCATCAAGGTAAAGTAATTTCAATGTTTCAAATTAGGGGATCCCATAAGCTTATAACGTAGATCCAACCAAAAGAGGAATAGTTACCAGAGCATCTTGTAATTCATGTATAACAACCTTTCAGATATTTAGATATTGCTTCACCGCCAACAAGCCTGTTCAGTACCCCGATGAAGTTACCAGATTTCCCATATTGAATTTCCTTTGACCACTTCCATTGTTTTCTAGAATTTAAATGTTGAGATGAGGGCAATCATATTATGAATTTCCTTTCTTCATCTCTTTGGACTAGATAGGGGTAATCATTTTGAAGAATTTCCTTTCAGCATATGCCTATACATGTTTTTTTTTAAGTGGGGGCAATCAATCAGTATGTAACATACTCGGGAGAATATTTTCTTAAAATTTAACAGCAGAGGCCTGCCAATTCACTTTAATTGCTCTGGATTAATCCTATTCTGACCTTCAGACGTCATAGGCTTCGGGGAATTCTTATTGATATTTTTCAGGGACTTTCCTTGAGCAAAACCGATTAGTTTATTCCTGTTAGAATGACTAAGGAAGTTAGGATTAGGCCAGACATACTTCCGGTTTAGTTAAAGTTAGGGGAACTATAAACCTTTACCTATTCTCGTTTTGAAGGTTAGTTTGTGAGTTTCCGAAGCTAAGATGAGACCTTTCTTTTCTCAAGAAGCTTAGGGGAATGTCATCAAGGAAACAGATGAAGAAGGTGACTTGATCATGGACAGGGGAAAAGTTAGGGGTTTTAGATATTCTTCTGAAAAACACAACTTCTCTTAACAAGCTATTCAACTCTTGAAATCTTTCTCTAAAATATTTTATTGCTTATTTCTATTTGTTTATATATATATATATATATATATATCTTAACCTGAATTTTCAGAACAAAAATTCATACCTTGGTAGTTCTTTGTATTTTCGGCCCAACAGACTGTTAATTTATTACCTTTTTCAAGACGTTTTTAACGTGGACATCCATGTATGTCACCTTTTTTCTTAATATTTCTAGTCTCGTGGCTTATCTGCAACTCTCCTGCAAATATGATAAACATGATAACTGTCAGGAACTCTAGTAAATCAGAAAATTTCTTATTGCAAAATTTTCACTTATTTTGTATATATATTTTTTATATTTTTTGTTTCAAACAATGATTCTTTGTATTAGAGAATAAAACTTACCTAATGAAAAATAAATATAAACAAAACACAAAACAAACCGGTATGTACAAAGAAAGTTCTGAAACATATTACTGCATGAAGTGTTTAAGGTACCGCCCATTGACAGGGGTGTTAAGAATCTTTCCGTCGAGATTTTCTAATGAAAAACCATTTTTTCCCTCAGAGGCTGAAATCTTGTATGGGCCGCACCAGATCTGATCAAACTTTCCATGTTTACCGACATCTTCTTTCCTGGCTTCCCATTTTATGACCAAATCACCAAGGAGGAATTCTTTGTCTTTAGCTTTTTGATCGAATAAGGCTTTCATATTATCTTGATATCTCTGTAGCTTTTCGTCTACTTCGGTCCTCTTTTGCTGAACTTCAATCAACTAGTTTATCCTCCTAGTAATTCCATTCGGTTCTTCGTTTGAGTCTTGCCAGAGTTTCATTACTGGCAATGCTAGGTTTATTGGTAAAATGACGTCAATACCATATATCATCTAAAATGGAGACATCCCAATTGACCTTTTGGTACTTATCCTGTTAGCCCATAAAGCATGTTTTAAATGCACATGCCATGCTTTCTTATGTCAAAACCTTCTTAATTATAGTAATCAGACTTTTGTTGGATGACTCAGCTAGACCATTACCCCATGGATAGTAAGTCGTGGAGTGTCGTAGCACAATATTATATTTTTGACAAAATCCTATCATGGCCATAGACTTGAATGCTTGGGCGTTATCAGTAACTATTTTTCGAGGACAACCAAATCTGGATAAAATATTTTCCTCCAAAAAATTGATCACTACCGAATCAATCATGTTTCTTGTAGGTACAACTTCCACCCATTTAGTGAAATAGTCTGTAGTAGTTAGAATCCATTTATGTTGAGCACTGGAGTGTGGATGAATTTCTCCAATAAAATCAAGACCCCGTTGTTGAAATGGAGCTTTAGTTTTAACTGGAACTAAAGGTAAAGCTGGGATTTTTTGCTTGCCTGTAAACAACTGGCAAGGAGTACAAGTTTGGACTTTAGTGTTTACATCTGTGAATAAATTTGGCCAGTAATACCCGACTCTTAGGATCTTATAAGTTGTTTCTCTCCAAGCATGATGTCCTCCACACACTCCTTCGTGGAATTCATCTATAACCCTTTCTGTTTCGGTTTCTACTAAGCAACTCAGTAGGATACCCAGGGGGTCCTTCCAATACAATTTACCATCTATAATACAATATTTTACAACGTGTAGCTTCAATGTCCTAGCTTTGGATGCAGTTAGTTCACTCCGACACTGAAGGGTCAGTAAATAAGAAACAATATCATGGTACCAATCTGAAGAAGAGAATTTGGGTAGAATTTCAGTTGTGGGCACAACGACATCGAGTTCATCTATCTCAAAAATTTCCGTGTTCTCTTGTAGATGGTTTATTCCAAGTGCTTTCAAATTTGATTCAGCCATCAATTTGGCTAACCCCTGACCATTAATGAGCTTAGTTGGTTTAACTTCTAGGTCGAATTCCTGAATTTTCACTAACCATCTACCTCTTCTTCCGTCACTATCAGACTGAACCAGTATATCCTTAACAGAACTTGTAGGCACATAAGCAATGGTCTTTGAGTGCAGTACGTAAGTTTTGAAAGCTTTGAGAGCTTTCACCATTGCATAAGCTTGTTTTTCTAATATGTCACATTTCAACTCCACGTCTCTAAGACGTTTACTAAAAAATGCAATGGGTTGCTCGAAACCCTGCTCATTTTTCTGTAATAATACAACTGCGATAGTGTGTTCCGAGGCAAAAGAGAAAATAAAAAACTCCTTTGTATAATCTAGGCTCGCCAGAACTGGTGCTTCACTTATCACTCTCTTGATATGTTGAAACGACGCTTTAGCTTCGGTTTTCCACTTCACCTCGCTGTCCTTCTTAAGAATATCTGTAATCAGTTTTACAATTTCAACAAAGTTAGGGATGAATCTTCTCAAGAAATTTATTTTTCCTAAAAAAGATTGAATTTCTTTTACATTTCTAGGAATGTTTATAGTATCTATTGCCTCGATCCTTTTCGGGTTGATTTTGATTCCATCCCTAGACACTATATGACCCAAGAGTTTACCTTCTTGCAATGTGAAATGAGATTTCTTGGGGTTTAGTGACAAACCAAATTTACGACATTTCTCAAAAGTCTGCTCGAGGTGTACTAAATGTTCTGCATCAAATTTAGAAAAAACAGTTAGGTCATCAAGGTAAATAACAACAAACTTATCTCTTTCGCCGAAAAAGGTGATATCCATAGCTCGTTGGAAGGTTGCTCCTGCATTCATTAAGCTGAAAGGCATTTTGTCATACATAAAAGTACCCCAAGGGGTAGTGAACGCAGTTTTTTCTTTATCATCTTGATGCACTGCAATTTGGTTGTAACCTGAAAAACCATCAATCATGGACATTTTGTTAGCTCCAATTACTTTCTCTAAGACATGATCCATCTTGGGTAATTGATAATTATCCTTAAGTGATGATCGGTTCAGATTTCTAAAATCTACGCACAGTCTGATTTCACTATTTTTCTTTCTTACTGGGACTAAGTTTTCTACCCACTAAGAGCATCTTAGTGGGACAATGATCTTGGCGTCCAAGAGTTTCTTCACTTCTTTCTCTATTACTGGTAGCAGTATGGGGTTTATTTGTCTAAGTTTTTCCTAAAAGGTTTGACACCTTGTTTCAGAGGGATTTTATGTTCCATTATTGTAGTGTCATAGGTTCTCAATTCGTCATATGACCAAGCAAAAACATCTTTATATTGTCTAAGTAACTTGACATACTTATTTTTTATTTCAGAGGGAAGGTACTTGGATAATTTTACCAACCTTGGATTTTCTTTGGTGCCTATGTCACAATCTTCAACCTCTTCTGGTTGAGGCTGTAAAGTGGACTTCAAAGGGATATCATCGTGATTAAATAACCTCTCTAATGGAATCAGGACTTTAGGGATCTGATTATTTTTTAATACAAACATGCGATGATTTGCAATTTTATTTTGAAACTCTTGGGGATCTTCACCTTCTTGCATGATCCAAGCAGGATCATTCTGGTTTTCTTGATCAGCATGAGTTTCAGCAAACTCATCTACCATTTCTAAAAAAAAATTGAGTTGTTCATCGTCCTCAAAAACCTACCAATGATTGTTATTTGGTATGGAGGGCCTATGTCTCATCTCTATATGATATTTAAGCTTAAAAACTGTTGAAGGTGTGAAGGTCGAGGCTGCTTTAGCCAATGAATCTGCTCATTGATTTTCAGTCCTAGGGATGAAATGAACATTAAATGATGAAAAGAAGTTCTCAATCAGATCCCAAGCATAGTTCTGATAGACTCTCAGCCTCGGGTGTTTAGCCTGGTATTGACGATTGATTTGTTTTATGATCAGTTCAACATCACCGTAGACTTCTAAGTTCTTAATTTTTAATTTTCTAGCAACTTCTAATCCCAGGATTAGAGCCTCATACTCACAAACATTATTGTTATAATCAATATCCCATTGTAGTCTATAAGAAAAAGGTATGATGAACTCCTCATCATGTGCCATGAACAACACTCCAGTTTCTGCTCCTTCACAAGATGAAGCACTATCAAAGAACACTTTCCAAATTCCTGAACTATATACATCTTTGTTAATTTTTTCTTCTTTTTCTTTTTTCTTTTATGTACAACTTTCTTCTATACATACATCAATATCATCATCAATAGATAGAATACAATTCCCTAAATCTTGATCAACGATATAAACAGGGTAGTTGTTTGCGTTTAGAGGGTCACTTACTGTAAACACCAACCTAGTTTCTCTGTATAAGCGTGTGAATTGTCCTCCAAAGATCAACATTGTGGTGTACGTCATTTCAAGTTGGAGGGATCCTCCAATATTGGTGCCCCAAGACCTGGATAACAACATGCCATACTTCAGGGGTATATCGATGACCACCACATCCATTAGAACGTTTTTTGCAGGTATCTGTGCAAGATTAATTACTAGGTCTTTTATCATGCCTATACATTTAACTTTTCTTGAATCGAATGAATACAAATCTCCATAAGGTCGAGTGATTTCAAGACCAAGTCTATCCATAATGGATTTAGGCATTACATTGTGAGAGGCTCCAGAATCTAACATGCAACTGTGGAGCAAGTGATCGTACACAATTAGCGTGATATAGAAGGGGGCAATGGTATCTCTGGCACCTTAGGAATGTGGGCAGAAAATTATGTTAAGCTTATCATCTTCTAAGTTTATAACATTAGCCTGGCTTTCATTTTCTGAAAATCTAATCATTTTAGCTATTTGCTTAATGTATATTGGATTTTTTGCCAGTTCGACAAGAGGTATAGGAATTTTTATTTTATTAATTTCATTTTCTAGATTAAAATTTCCTGTTGTTTTGTCAATCTCTATGTTCTGGGCTTCTATTCCCTTTATTTCAGCTTTCCTTTGTTGTGAGGCTTTTGTTTCAGTTATAGGAACCTCCGCTTTCTCTGTGTTGACGGCGGGTGTTTCTGCTGACTTTATTTTGGTAGGCTGGCTGTCAGTGGTCTTGGTTTTAATAGTCTGCTTTTCAACAGTTTTTGAAACCGCTTCGTCTGTTTCTCCCCTTGGCAGGATCTTTTTTACTAGGGCGGTTGTGGAACTCCTGTTTCTAGGCCTTAGATTGTGCTTGTGGTGGAGTTTAGCCATTATATCATCTGGGATTCCTTGATAGGTTGAATCTTCTGTAACACTGTTGTTCTTATTACTCTCGCATCTGTGTTCTGTATTTAAAGATTTTTCATAATCTTTTCTTGTCAAATAAGGTTGATGACAGTCATCGCCAGGATTATTTATGTCTTCCTCTAACTCCTCAAGATCTTCCATGTCTTCTTCTCTTATAAAGTTTTCACTTTTAAAAGGAGCTTGGATTTTTTGGTCCTCATTCTTCATTTTCCTTTGTTGTGTTTGAGGGTTAGGATTCCTTCTGAAATCCTTTCTAGGGAAATGATCACTGCTTGATTGATCTAATTCCATTCTTGATATCTTATTTGAAAATTCTTTAATTATTCTCGCCATGTCGTCCATTTTGTCTTCCGAAGACCTTCCAGATTCTGAGGGTCCTCCTTGTTCTCTGTACCTTCTGGTTTCTGAGGGTCCTCCTTGTTCTCTGTATCTTCTGGTTTCTTTGTTTGTTGTTTCAAATTTGGTTTTTAGATTTCTTGATGCCATCATGTTTGATTCAATTTCTAAAGCATCATCTTGCATTTTAGTGAGGTCTACTGATCTTCTCTCCCTCAACAACAGGGCGAAATCAGGGTCAAAAGCCCCAACGAAAGTTTCTTTCGCTTCGGGTTGTAAAGGTTTGACCTTGGCTGGAATTTTATTATACATTTTTTTAAACCTTTGGGTAAATTCAAGAACTGATTCAAAGTTTTTCTTTCTCAGAGCCCCAAATTTGGTTAGGTAGTAGAGATGGTCTTTCCTTTCTCCCCATTTTCTAATAAAAGCATTTTCCAGTTCATCGTATGACCATATTGATCCCATTGCTAGACCTCAGAACCAGGTTCTCACCTATCCTTCAAAATTCTGAACCAAGAGTCTCGAATAAACATCCTTTTGTTCAAGGGCAAGGATGTCTGTAAATTTATCAAAGAAATTGATGTGTTCGGTCGCGGTTAAGTTACCTTCTCCTGTGAATTTCGACAGATTTTTCATGTAATTTTCCGATAGGTCATGGAGAGAAAATGGGAGGACCAAAGGAGCATATCTAGCAACTACTTTGGAAAATATTTGGGGGAGTGGTATTTGACCGCCTGCTCCTCCTCCTCCAGCACCACCTGCGGCTCCACCCCCAGCCCCACCTCCTCCGACCGCAACCATTGATAATTTAGAGGTCGAAACTTGGAGATTATAAGGAGGGTTTTTATAGGAGAGTGGTAACCCTTCGGTTGTACCTAAATAGGGAAAGGTAGGGTGAGGAAACTTGTCGTCAAGGGATAGGAAACTTGAAAAAGAGGGGATTAGAAAACGGGGACTGGTTTCTTCAGACTCACAGGATGAATATACAGGAGAATCAACAGGAAATGAATCAAGGTATGAAGTATACTCATGAGAGTTCTGAGAGATGCGAAACTAAACTTCGGGAGGTGAAGAGATGTCGTTCAAAGGGGGAAGTGAAACTGATCTTTTACCTCTATTGGTGAAAGAAACAAATGAGAAAGTCTCAATTTTAAAATCGAGTAAGACCAATTCAGGCTCTAGGGTTTCGTTTCTATCGGTGGATGGTTCTCCGCAAAAAGGCGAGGTATTTAAATTTTCAAGTAGGTCCTTAGTGTTCGACAGTGTGCATTTAGGTTGATAAATATTATTTGTCAATGAAGCCATATATTTAAGGTATCTTCTTGATTTTAAAATTTTTTCTGGGTCAGATACAGGCAAAGTCTGTTTGTCGTCTGGATTCTTTCGTTTAAAAGCCAATTTATTAATCGTGGAGTTGCCAAGTGAAAGATGAAAGTAGCCTTATAAAGTTATCAATCCTTGTTCACTATCAAAGAAAGGAAATATTGATGTCATTCTTCCTGGGGAATTTATTTTTTTCGTTACTTTGTTCCTCGACAACGACGCCAAAAAGATGTTGTTCCTGAGTTTAGGCTCTAAAGTATACTGTCAAGGCATCCAAAAAAGGTAGAGAGAGTTAAGGTGTAAAGGTGTCAATTATTAAGAGGAAAGCTATGGTTGGTTTCTTAATTGTCTCTCTCTAGCTTCCTAGTGCTCCTGGATGCTTATATCCCTTTCAATTGCTGCCCATGAACGTTCTAATTCCACCCGGGTGCTTGCTGTCTGTAAGATAGTGTTAAATAAATTTAAAGCGATGCTAGTTTGATCTGAAAGGCCGAGCTCTATATTGGGTTGTCTTGTAACAGGTATAGTCATGAGGGATAAAGGTTAAAAGATCTAATACTTTGTTTTCAGGGTTTACTATTTCTGATTTAGATGATAAGAGAAAAATCCCAAACTTAAATTAATAACATAATAATTTCGGAGGTCGTTTCCTGTTCCTGAGTTAAATCTGAAAATTATGAAAGTGATGGGAGAAAAACATAAAGTTGCTTAAACAAAATGAGACATCAATCATGGAGGAATCTCACTTTGCAACAGGGGAAGAAGAAAGACAAGAGATCTCTAATGAAGCATAAAAATATAGTAACCTGAATAATCTATAGTTCTTGAACCTGCTAATAGCAAGCACAGGGGAAAAACTGAAACAATTAGATAACCAAATAACTCTAAACCACAGTAGATGTTGTACTAAATTGCAGTTGGGCATTCATCAAAGATATATAAGGGAAAGATGTTGAAAATGAAAGTTAAAGAGGAACTCATAACTTACGGTTGGCAGAATCTGGAATCTCTGTTTGTATTTTCATTAATCACTATAAATGAGAAATTTCTCTAGTACAATCGGCCGCAAAAAAAGCCTCTTCTAAGTCTTTTGAAATTATATTTATACCAAGTCACCAACTCTTGACAGTTGGTGATTTCCTAACTTCTTGGGGCTAACGGTTGCAAAATTTGCAAATTTGAACCGTTTGCATAATTATCTTTTATTTCCCCATCATTTTGATAATATAATCCTACAATATGATACGTCATTGCTTCTTCGAAGTATATCCTTCTCCTGGTCCGCGACATTCAATACATTTTTCTAGAAAATGCACCAAAGATCTAGGAGGCTCTGGTATATCTTTTGCCTTGAACATATAAAGTTTCTTCTTAAATTTTGGAAGTCAGTCTTCAATCCTTTTGTCAACAAATTTAACTGATTGCAATTTTAAATTTGGCTTCACCGACCACTTATCTATTTGGGTAACATCAATTTATTTTAGTTGCGAAATTTCAACTTGAATTTCATTGAAGTTCTCCTTAAGTTTCAGTTGATGTTTTACAATATTGATCTGTCCTAGTAGCCTAAGAAAATTGTCTTCTCCAATGCCTAATGATCTTTTGTCTAACAAATCGAAAGTCTCTTTGCAATCACCCTTGACTTCCTTGGCCATTTTCTTGCTTTAGGCTATGTTGGCGTCCCATACTTTAAGCATGATATCACCTCTGATCTGCTCTATGACAGACAGTCTTGGAGTTTTTGATACCTCTTGTTTTGCCAAAAGTACCACTGCTTTTTGAAAAGTAGCCCGGGCTGCTTTAGCCTCTTTTTCTTTCAAAACAATGTTGTTGAAAGATTGACTTACTTCTTGGAAATAGTTCTGAATAACCTCTACTTTAGAAATCAATCTTTGTTGCTCCGTTTCTATCTTCGTATGCACCTCCAGTGTCTGGGCTTGAAAAACCTTTAAATCTATCACCTGATTTTGAATAGAATTCAATTTAGCCTATAGTTGTCTTAGAAGTTCTTCTTGTCGAATAACTTGCACTTGACTCATTTACATCTTCCTGTTCATCTCGTCTAGAATTGATTTAAGTGATTGAATTTCTTGCTGGTTAATAACTTTGGCTTGCTCAAGTCCTTTATTTATCTCCTCTCTGATATTTTTCTCAGTATTTTTTATTTCACTTTGCAGCTGGCTTATCATTTGGTTCCTTTGTTTCAGCCTAGTTTTCAGATAGTCAACTGTAAATAGATTAGTTGTTTCCAAGGCTCCCATAGAACCCGCTACCTCTGTGGAAAAATCTTCCTCCTCTAGGTTATGTCCATCTACGAGCACTTTGTGTTTCTTTACCATTGTTTCTCCTTTCAAATGCATTTCCTGCTTTACCACAACTCTCCTCTTCTTACTAAAAAAGTAATCAGAGGAAGGTATCTTTTCTCTAGAGATTGGAGTAAGGTCACTTGATTGTAAAGGGGTCAATGATGCAATAGGGCTACCTAACTCTGTAGATTGAGTTTCTCCTGTTGTTTTAGCTATATCAGCAGAATAGTTGATGATAAAGGAGGAGTCGTTTGACTCGACTTTGGAGGTGTTTCGGTTTGTGGAGCTTCTTCTTTTTGTGAATACACTTCAGTCTTCTTTGGATTTTCTTCTACAGTTCCTTTATCCCGAGCCTCTGATCCAAAACCTGGGGGAATACCTTATTGTACTGGAGGAGGGGTTGTTGATTCTTCCTGTACCATCTTTGGCAAACCGCTTCACCTGTGTTTCTGGAAAGTCAGAAAGTTGGTCTTTAGGTCGGGTGATAGTGCTTGAAATCTGTCTAATATCTCCTCGTAGGTTTTGGCTCATTTGAACATGTCGTCGCAGGGAGAATTTTCATGCTCAAACGTTTTCATGTTGCACTGAGTTAGATGATTTCCCAAAATTTTGTATGGGTCATGCTTTCTGAGTTCAAGATCTATCAGTTTAATGTCTTCTAATGCTGTTGCTTCCACTTTAGAATGGCCAAGATTAAGCAAAGAAAACTTGTCGATCTGTATAGGAAAAATTGGCCAGAATTTCTTCTGAGATGCTTTTAACTTTGTACCAATGCCACTGCTACTATTTGGTAGGCCACCTCCCTGCACACTAGTCTATCTGTACCAATGCCACTGCTACTATTTGGTAGGCCACCTCCCTGCACACTAGTCTATCTGGAAGTTACTTTGGAAGTGCGTGAGGAGGAATCGAGCAACCAAAGACTCGGACATAAGAGAAATTTTCCTCGATAAACCAATCAACAATTGTTTTGAGGTTTTCCATGACTTGCTCTGAAATCCGAGGGGGTGAGTATCCATATAAAATTTGGTGCACAAGTATCACTACGTAGTGACATATTTCGTAAAAGAAATCTTTAAAATTCTCCTCCCATAGTTTGGAGTGATACACATGAATGGTTTCAGTACAGGTTAGGTTCCAGCTCCAATTCATTAAGGGGAATGGAGTCATGTAATATATAACATCCATAATATATGCAGCCATGTAAAAAGATACTGGTCGACCTTTTCATTTTGCCGTTTGGTACTCTACAATCTCCTTCGCTAGATTATCTGATAAATATTTACCCCAGTTGAAACTGTAACCCTCAGATACTTCATGTAAAAGTGGCACCCATTCTGCAAGGAAATGGGTAGGGCTTTTCTTCCCAAAAAGTCTACATAGCATCAGAGCTATATAAACCATGTATTCATTTAATGGAGTTGTGGCATAAACGCCATGGGTATCAGCTCTAAATTTTGCTGGGATTCCCCACCATTCTTTGATTATAACTGGGTATGTTTGATTAAACTCTGTACACTCTTTTCTTTGAAATTCTTGTACGAACTCAATGTTATAAATGTATTTAGAAGTAGGGGAAAGTTTATACATTACTTGGATATGCTCCAGTCTGAACGATCCGACAACGACCCTTTGGTTATTTAGAATGCTCCTTGTCTGAATGTCGGCATTCTCTAAACCCCAAATCATCATGTCATTGTAAGTCATGAGTCTTGGCCGTGTGGCTATCTTATGGAGCTCAGACTCTACTATATCACTGAGTTTGTTTTTAGTCCTTTCATTCCTGAGATCGCCGGGGCAATTCCTAATCTCATACTCTAAGGTTTCAAAAATCTATCTCCAAGACTTGATGGAATCTATAGCATGTGGCGTAGTATCGGATATAACATCTCCATCTGGATTTGAGCTTTCACCTGCCTCCTCACTCTTCTTAGGTGCTTTTCTGGGTGCCATGGTGTTTTTGCAAAAAATTGAAAACCTATTACATAGAGGAAATGCGTAAGCTCCTTTGAATATAACTCGCTCCTATTCTGAAAGTAAGAATGAAATTTGAAACACAAACCTTTATTAACCCTTAACTTGTCTTAAAATGAGCGTACTGATACAAGCGATAGAACTTAAATGCTTTAATGGGGGTGGTACTCCTAGAGATACACACTTTACGTTAAAAATATCTTCATTTAATTTGTTATAGATACTGCCACCTATCGGCGATTTCAAACTGAGATTTCGAAAGGAATGTCTTCGAAAACTCCCGAATAACGAAACACGAAAGGTCATTTAGTATCATTAAACCCGTTTTAATGTTAAGTTAATTATACTTAAGTGCTCAATATTTTCGGGGTTTCGGGGTTCGGGGTTTTATGAATGCGAAAGAATAATAGATATTTGTTTACCCGAAATGCGACTGATTAACTATTTGCTAAATGTGTTTAAAAAAATAGTTGATCACAATTAAAAAAGGGGGGTTTCATGAAAAGCGCATCGAAATTTGAACTGTTGTTTAAGTCTAGATGACCGAAAAGGAAAATACAAAAGTTGAGAATGCCATTTAAACGTTTTTATTATTCCTTTAAATTCATTTTAGATTCTTTTAAACGATCACTTTTCACGACATCGGTACCAGGACTTTGGAGTTGTTCTTTAAAAGTCATACTTCACAAATAGCCGAAAACCTGAAAACCAAAATTTCCAAAAGACTTTTGACTCCTCTTTAGAACTATGGGCGGCTCCATAACTAAAAAAAAATGATTGAGATTTGGGTGTAGAGAAGAAAAATTAAACTTCGTTTCAACACTTATGTTCTTCTTTTATTGGGATTTTGTGTTGTATGATACTTGTGTCATAATACTTTAAATCCTCATAGCTCCAAGCAAAGATATCTACAAATTCCTTAAACAGTTCAATATATTTGTGTTTTTGCTCGTGGGGTAAAGATTTGGATAGTTTAATCATTTTGGGTTTTTCCTCTGTTCCTTTATTACATTCCTCAACCTCTTTTCCACTAGGTTCAATCTTTGGCTTTTTTGCTACATCGTTGAAATCAAATAGTTCTTCTAAAGGAACCAAACCTCTAGATAAAACATTATTCTTCAATTGCAAAATATCTGAGTCTTCATATTTTTTCATTTATTTCATCTGAATCTACTTTATTTACACTATCATTTTCTAAGTTTGATATATTTACACTATCATCATCACTATCTACATCAATATTTGTACACTCAAAATCATTTTTAGACTGTAGGAAATCTTCAATTTGTTCATCATTGCCAAATACTTGCCAGTACCTAATATTATCTGGAACAGTCGGTCTGCATTTCACCTCCACTGTGTATTGGTGATTTGGATGGAAAATTATTTTACACATGGCTGTCGGAGTAGCTAGTCCATCTGTAAGTATGTTCTGGCCTCTGGGAATTACCTGCAAGTCAATTTCAGTGAAACATTGTAGAAAATCTAAAACAACATTTCTATAAGCTTTGAGTCTAGGATGTTTTGCAGAATACTCACCTTTGATTTGTTTAATGACAAGTTCAGAGTCACCTCTTACCATAATCTTTTTGGCACCAAGTTTCTTCAACAACTTCAAGCCGAGCATCAATGCTTCATACTCAACTATGTTATTGGTGCACTAGAAATTTAATTTATAAGAGTGGGTTTCTGAATACCTTGTTTTATGATTATGTACCCACACCCCAACTCCAACTGCTTATTTGCTAACGACTCCATCGAAATCCATACTCCAGAAGTTTTATGTTGTTTCATTAGTTTCTATTGTCACAGTTTTGCTTTCAGGAGTAATTGCCTTACTTTCTTCCAGGGCAGATGCATCATCTTCCAACTGTGCAATTTGACTGTCCAAGTCACCATCATTTTATAAAATGAAGGAGTCTAGGTCAGAATGAACATAGTGTTGGCTCGCCAAATTGACACTTTTTGCAACCTCCATATCCACTCTTTCACCTCTTCATTTGATCTTTGACCTCATAAACTCATTTATATTTTCACACATATAACCAAATATCCAACAAGTATAGTAAGGTATGGTCATTGATCGAAATTCTTTAATTTCCTTTTATTCAATGATTAAATATGATTCTTAAAGGATTCATGACTTATTATCTTAGATTTTGCAACTTACTTTAGTATGAAGGTTCTCTATAACTCCAGGTGCTGCCAGCTTGCTCAAGAAAACTCGGATCCATTCATCTTGAATCTCATTGATGACTCATAAGCAATCAATATAATCCTCATCTCTAGGCACTACGTGCCATAGAGATGAAGATTTGATATTAAATAATAAGTTTCCAGAAGCATGATTCGAGCACACGAAGATTGCTTGCTTTTTGCAATTGGTTGTAAACATTTATTAGAAGATAGGATATATTGCGAAAGAGCCGGGATTAGTTATCTGTGTCCATAAGCTATAAAAAGCCTTGGATCGAAATGTAAAGGGTGTGGAAACAATGGGCTAGACACGAGATGAATATGGAGGAAGACTGTGTTGTTTCAAATACTGAATTCATGAATTGAATAAAGATTGAAAATCACTGTTGCTCTATTATTCTGAATTGATGATAGATTAAAGACTTTTTAAATTATCACATAGTTTGTTTCCATGTTTAATATTTTCTTTTTAGAATAATGGCTGTAGAGTAGAATTTAGTCTGCAAGTTACGTAAGGACTTGTGGCTTTCTTGGCAAGGATCCACCAAGAAGACCATAAGCCCTTTCTTTATAAATTTAGTTTTTAGATAGAATGGATAAGTTAAAAACCATTTTCTGTTTTCATTAGAGAAAGAAATTGTACTTAGAAGGATTGATAAATAAATGTGGAAAATAGATTTACATGTGCTTGAAATCAATCTTTTCATCATCTGTTTATTGTTGAAATAATGTGTAGAGTAATTATCAGTTTAGAAAAAGGCTCGAATCAATGCATACTTGCTTTAGTATAGGTTTAAATTCTAAAGTTAATTTAGTCCTCTTTTTATCCTTACAAGCATTTGTTTTTTTAGATTTCTTTAGTAACATTATCTTTTGAAATTTCAAATATGATGTTAAGAGATCTAGATGTAGGTTAGTATAGGTGCAAATTCACTTTATGTACCTTATTCTGCTTTCTGTGTCATTCCATAATTTTCTGTTACTTAGTTTAATTTTTGAGTTACATTAGAATAAGCTTTCATTAGGTAGTTTCATTATGAAATAGATGCTTTAATTTTAGATTAGTTTAAAAATAATTTTTAGAGATATTTCATTTCTGCCTAGGATAGAATTGAAATCTGTATGCTTTATAAATTTAGATATTTAGTTAATATTTGAATCTTGAATTTAAATAGGATTAGTGAATTCAAAAATCTAGTATCAAAGTAGTTGGAATGTTTTTTTTTTAGATTAAAGGTAGATTAGAATAGATTAAAATTAGAATGAATAGATTAGAATTTAGACAAATTAGGTTAAGAGTAGAGTAGATCAAATTAGGATAGGTTCTAGTCCTGCACATACAATGTTTGTGCCTCAAAGTTTACCTTCCTGGGTTGACATTTTATGTAAGCTATTTATAGTGATATAATTAGCCCAACATTTTGGTGCCGTTGCCAGGGAGGTACTAAAAAGGATTGGAGCATAGGTGTTGTTTTGTATTTGTTGAAAGCCGGGTGGTTTTGCCAGGTGTGATTTTCTTTTCAAATTTTGCAAATAGTTTTCTATTGGTTTGATCATTTCATTTTTTCATCAAAAACATTAAAAATCAAAAATATTTTTGGGTGCTGTAAGAACCCTCATGCACTAATCTATGTATTTGACAGGATCCATCAACCATCAAAGAATAAAAGATGATCAAGAGTTTGAAAGAACTCTCTCAGATCATGTAGCAGTTGGGATCTCTGCCTCTCAGGAAGAACAAATCTCGATAGCTGTCAAAAACCTACCTTCTTCTCAAGAAATGGTAAAAGAAGAGGAGTTCCATGAACAACACCAAGCAGAGGCCAAAGAGCCATGGACCACATTTGACGGAGAGCTATCCTTAGAACCTGAGATCGAGGAGTTCTTAACATGCCTCTTAGTAGATCCTTTATGCATTCAAGAGACCAACCATCTAGAAGAAGATTATCTACATGGCATGATCAAAGAAGACATTCAGAGTGGTCCACATGAGAAAGTGAACCAAGAACAATATGACTACATTGAGCTATAGTTCCAGAAATCTATTACATCAGAGCACCACCATCTTCTTCAACAACTCTTAGTATCAGATCATTTTCAATTGATGGTCGTTCATGCTTTTGTATACATTAAAGTTCATATTTCAAATCTAAGCATGAATGTATTTTCATACCTGTTACACACATGGTTGCATTGGAAGTATGCATACACTTGAAAGAACATTTTTACTTCCAGTAGAATAGGATAGAATAGCAAATAAAAAATAGGAATAAAAGTAAAGAGAAAAATAAACTTTACTATGAAAACCAGTTTGTCTGGCATAGTCTTGCAAGGGTCTAGTTAAAAAACCAGGTGATTGGCTAGCTAGACTCCATAATAAAGTTTGTTGGTGCCTACTTCATTTCTTCAAAATCATGTTTGATCAATGCTCAGCTGGATGATGGAATATTCATTAAGGCTTTCCCTCCAACAAGTTTCAACCCATCGACTCTAGATCATTTTCTGGGTTTGAAACTTGAGACATTTTTCAGATACCTACATGCCTCAATGGCAGGTATCCTTGTCATTTGCTAAGGTAATACATTAATGTTTCTTGGAAAAAGAATTCTACAGTTCATTCGACTTCAAAAAATTTATTCATGACTGTTTGAATGTATCTAGTGCCTTGATTCCCATTGACATCAAAGGTGGGATATCTCGCACTGGTTAACAACTTTCCTTATTGGTTGGTAATCCAGTGACTTTTACCTATGTTTGACATCAACAAAATCTATTCAAATAGGTAGATCTGCACAAAAAGGAAGTATTTGGATGAAGAGTTTGCAATTTTGGTACTCATGGACAGTTTCATTAGTTTGCAGTTTCGAAGAACAGTTTATTCCTCTGGACAGTAACATTCAGCATAGTGGACAACCTATCAAAAGAGAAATCCTCAGTCTTGTAGCAACACAATTTTTGGAGCAAAACAAGAAAAAAAAATTGTGTTCTGTTAGAGAAATTTCATTCTGCCACAATACTTACAATATGCAGCAGAGCTTGACAGCCCAAAGTAGTTCTGAAGAACTTGGTCTTGTAAGGTAACATTAATTTAAGGTACGATTCTTTCTTTGAATTTATTGACTTCATTAAATTTAAGGAAATTTTACTATGAATTATACCTACGATACTTGCTAAGCCTATGTCCTTCTACCTTTCGAATGCCATCATATAGCCCATATCCATTTTACCTTACCTCTGTTTGTCATCATCATTCCATAAACTATCCTTATATCTTATAGATAGATCTTCATCTCTATGGCACGTAGTGCATAGAGATGAAGATATTATCACTTTAAAAATATATGATGATGATTTCTGTTATCCATGCAATCCTCACTTCATTCCTTCATGATCTCATACACAACAAGTTCATCATTATACTGACAGTTCAATATTGTCATAAAACCTCTTACGTGCCATGCATTTGAATGATAGTGAAGTACGAGTCAGGATTATCAAATTACTACTAGATTCAAAGCATTAGAAGCTTCGAAGAACTTTGTTGAGACTTGTTCACATGCCTATTTGATAACCTTCATCATTTTCCTAGCTTCTGTTTCATCCTCTGTTTCTTATCAAAATTACATTCTTAGAACAGATGGGGAGGAAGGGAGTTGAGCGTCATGAACCAATATCTATCTCTGTTCTAGAAAACTTTCCCGAGTTCAATGCATGCAAAGAGAAATTTGAAGGCACCTGGTACCAATTCTTTCAGAAATTTAAGGGCTATGAAGATGAAACCACCCTGTATTTCGCTCAGGGATTCGATGGAAAGGTAGCACACATTGGCAATTTCCTTATGACGGTGTCTGAGAAAACAATTGTTCATGCCACTGGTTTACCTTGTCGAGGGGAACATTGGTTTAAAAATAAACCCATAGAGCGTGCAGTATGTACCAGATTCTTAAAGGAGGAGAATCAGACTGCAAACTGGAAGAAGGGTTTCCCTCGTGATTGGATGCAGGATGAATGGCACAATGTGCTTTATGTGTTGCAGAAATACTTGACTTGTGAAGGGAGGTATGTAATTACTTTGAATTACCATGTTCGCCTTCTCTTACATTTTGAAGCCGAATTGGAAATGAATTTCCCATATTTCTTTTGCAAAAGCCTAGCTAAAATGTCAAGGCGAGTTCAAAAGCATTCTAGAAACACCTATAATAGCCTCTACCATCATGGATTGATCAAAATTCTCATTGAGGACGAGTTGCGTCTCCGGAGGGATAATTGGGATAATTTTGTAACCAGGATTCGAGGCCTTCCTTCACCTAGAAGTCTTCCTTCTACTCGGGTCACCGTTAATTCTGAAGGTCATAGGGTCAAAACCCTTCCTGTCCAAAATCCAGAACTACCTCTAATCAATCTTTTTGCTTCTGTCCTATAGAAAGTAAAGAAGCAACGAAATTTACCTGAAAACCCTATTGTTGCTAAACCCTTAGCACCTCGTCGTGTCACAAGAAGTATGACTGTCAAACCCTCCAACTTACCTCAAAATGCACTTCCATCAGTATTCCTAAATTTGGATGATTCCCCTGAGGTAGAACTGGAACCTTCTAAGAAGAAGAAAAAGCTCTCTTCAGACCCTTATCCTGTGCTTGAACACGATTCTCCTCAAAACAATTTCCCTGAGTTTGATTTTCCTTCGTTTAATCTTCCTAACAAAGACTCTCCTAAATTTGAATATGCTAAGCCTGCTCATGACCCACTGTCTACTAAATCTGGTCATGTCGAATATGACCCTAAGCTATTCAATCTCCATCAATTCGACTATGGTACCCCTGAAGATGACCTGCCCAACACTGAAATCCCTACTATTGTGCCCACAACCTCTATCAGTAATCAAATCCAGAAGAAGAACAGAGAAATAGAGGGACTCTGAACAACATTAGAAGAGTATACTATTTTGGATCGGTACATTAAGGCTGAGAATGTACGGTTGAAGGTAACTATCAGAAAATACAAGGAAGTCATTGAAGAACTAAGGTCATGTGGCCTTCAGCTTGCAGAGAAATATGAGAAGGTGGGCACCAAGCGCAAGAAGACCATTTCTGAGAATAAATATCTTGCAAAGGTAGGAAGGACTTGGAAGACAGAGGCATTGAAACATATTGCTCATATCAGTATGTTAAAAAAGAAGCTCAAAGACAACAGGGAACAGACCAGTGGAAAATTCAACATCATTGTTAATACATCTTAAAGTTTTGTTTGGAGAAGGGATGCAACACAGTTTTGAAATTTTGAAGCTTTTCAAAAGGCATGTTTGCATGAGGACATACAAATACACAGGCATAGGGGAGATGTTGGCTTGCCAAATTGACACTTTTTGCAACCTCCATATCCACTCTTTCACCTCTTCATTTGATCTTTGACCTCATAAACTCATCTATATTTTCACACATATAACCAAATATCCAACAAGTATAGTAAGGTATGGTCATTGATCAAAATTCTTTAATTTCCTTTTATTTAATGATTAAATATGATTCTTAAAGGATTCATGACTTATTATCTTAGATTTTGCATCTTACTTTAGTATGAAGGTTCTCTATAACTCTAGGTGCTGCCAACTTGCTCAAGAAAACTCAGATCCATTCATCTTGAATCTCATTGATGACTCATAAGCAATCAATATAATCCTCATCTCTAGGCACTACGTGCCATAGAGATGAGGATTTGATATTAAATAATAAGTTTCCAGAAGCATGATTCGAGCATAAGAAGATTTCTTGCTTTTTGCAATTGGTTGTAAATATTTATTAGAAGATAGGATCTGTTGCGAAAGAGCTGGGATTAGTTATCTGTGTCCATAAGCTATAAAAAACCTTGGATCAAAATGTAAAGGGTGTGGAAATAATGGGCTAGACACAAGAAGAATATGGAGGAAGACTGTGCTGTTTCAAATACTGAATTCATGAATTGAATAAAGATTGAAAATCACTGTTGCTTATATTATTCTGAATTGATGATAAATTAAAGACTTTTTAAATTATCACATAGTTTGTTTCCATGTTTAATATTTTTTTTTTAGAATAATGGCTGTAGAGTAGAATTTAGTCTGCAAGTTACTTAAGGACTTGTGGCTTTGTTGGCAAGGATCCACCAAGAAGACCATAAGCCCTTTCTTTATAAATTTAGTTTTTAGATAGAATGGATAAGTTAAAAACCATTTTCTGTTTTCATTAGAGAAAGAAATTGTACTTAGGAGGATTGATAAATAAATGTGGAAAATAGATTTACATGTGCTTGAAATCAATCTTTTCATCATCTGTTTATTGTTGAAATAATGTGTAGAGTAATTATCAGTTTAGAAAAAAGCTCGAATCAATGCATACTTGCTTTAGTATAGGTTTAAATTCTAAAGTTAGTTTAGTCCTCTTTTTCTCGTTGCAAGCATTTGTTTTTTTAGATTTCTTTAGTAACAGTATCTTTTGAAATTTCAAATATGATGTTAAGAGATCTAGATGTAGGTTAGTATAGGTGCAAATTCACTTTCTATACCTTATTCTGCTTTCTGTGTCATTCCATAATTTTCTGTTACTTAGTTTAATTTCTGAGTTACATTAGAATAAGCTTTCATTAGGTAGTTTCATTATGAAATAGATGCTTTAATTTTAGATTAGTTTTAAAATAATTTTTAGAGATATTTCATTTCTGCCTAGGATAGAATTGAAATCTGTATGCTTTATAAATTTAGATATTTAGTTAATATTTGAATCTTGAATTTAAATAGGATTAGTGAATTTAGAAATCTGGTATCAAAGTAGTTGGAATGTTTTTTTTTAGATTGAAGGTAGATTAGAATAGATTAAAATTAGAATGAATAGATTAGAATTTAGACAAATTAGGTTAAGAGTAGAGTAGATCAAATTTGGATAGGCTGTAGTCCTGGACATACAATGTTTGTGCCTCAAAGTTTACCTTCCCGGGTTGACATTTTATGTAAGCTATTTATAGTGATATAATTAGCCCAACACATAGTAGAGGGGATAATTATGTGGCTTCTCTTGACTACTGACCATGTACTTCATCAGAGTCTCTCTGTACAATCTTCTTTGTTGTCCAAATACAGGGATGGTGGCATAAGACATGTCTAACTGTAAAGTACCCTTTAACTTGGCACCCCATGATCTAGATAATAACATACCATATTTCAGGGGAATATCTGCAACCATAATATCCATCACCATACTTTTAGCAGGGATTTGAGCCAGGGTGATGCACAAGTCTTTTATCAGACCTATGCATTTAATCTTGCTAGAGTGAAAGGAGTATAAGTCCTTGTAAGGCCTGGTACTATCAAGCCCCAACTTCTCCATCAAAGCCTTGGGCATAAGATTGTGAGAAGCACCAGAATCCAGCATAGCGTTATGTAATGTCTTGTCATGGATATTCAGACTGATGTAGAAAGGAGGAACAAAACCATTGTCAGTTTGTCTCTCATCCTCAGGACCAAACAACAGCTCAGGTTGATCATCAACAACATTCACAATGTTTGTGCGTACTCCTAATCCAATGTTTAATGCTTTTGTGCATACTCCTAGTTCAATGCTTAATGCTTTGATGACCTGTGATCTGTAAGCATCTTTGTTCATTAGTTCTGTCAGAGGAATAGGAATCTTCAGTTTGGCCAATTCACTTTCCAAGCTAAAAGTGGTTGAAGTTCTGCTTTGGCTCTTCAATTATGATTTGTCAGTCACAGTTTTCTGTGTAGTAGTGTTGAGCTTACTTGTGGATGAAACCTCGGTTTGAATTGTTCTTGGTGAAGATTCAAGAGTTCTTTTTGAAGGAGTCTCTGAATTATTCTTTTCAGGGACTTTCTTAGAAGTAGTATCTGAGGTTTTCTTAGCTTCAAAAACTTTCTTAGTTTCAACAACCTTCTTAGTTGGGTTGTCGTTAGACTTCTTGATTTTGAGGTTATATTGTCTGTGGACTTCCATTATTGTATTTTCGAAGGCTTGCTGTTCAATTTCTTCTTCTTCTTCATTTACCTATGTCTGTGAAAGAAAAAATAGTTCATGTTCTTCCTGAGTGAGAAAAATGGAATCATTATCATTAACCCCCATAAGATTTATGTGAATGTCATCCAACTCCTCATTTACCTCTTCCCCTTCATCAACATAGTTCTCTTGAATAGGTGGCCTAATTTGCTAATTAGGCCCTCTTTGTTCCCTTTGGTCTCTGGGCTCTCTCTGTATGATTTGGGGAGGGTTCCTTCTGAAATTTGGATTTCGAATCTGAGGAGCAGGATTATTTTCTCTGGGAGGGCTTCTGTCATTCATTTGCAATCTGTCCATCATTCTCTCCATGGTCCTCACCAAAGAATCAATTTTGGTACCTGAAGTAGAAGTTGAAGGTTCTTCTTTAATTGCAACTCTTCTTTTTGTTCTTTGCCTAGCTCTTCTGGCTAATAGATTTGCTTCAACACTCATTGCACTTTTCTGCATATCTTCCAGGGTGGCTAAATTTCTTTCTCTCAATTGGTATGACATATCAACATCAAATCTATCAGGGAACTTGATTAAGGCCAAGCCTTGAGGAGGCTTGATATCAACAAGAATTGCATTATAGAAATTATTGAAATGAATGCAGTAGTCTTGTACTGTTTCACCTTGATTCGTTTTGATATTTTCATATTCTAATAAAATTTGGAGAGGTTTTTTCTTTACCTCATGTTAACTCCGAAAGTAAAACCGTTCTTTCGGTTGAAATTTGTAGAGGATATCTTAGCTATTGGTCGCATGCTTAATCTAGTGTTGTGTTTTCATAGTTCAAGAAAATCTTTGGTATTCAGTTTTGTCAAAAGATTGGAAAAACAACAGCTTTCGGTGGTTTGGGCGAGCCCCCGACGTGCTGATTAACCACCGAAAGCATTCAGTTTCGTCAGCAAAGTGGTCGATTTAAAATGCAAGCAACCGCCGAAAAGGTTTGGTCGGGCAAAAAGAAAGCTCGTGCTTTCGCACGAGCCATATGTCAAAACGTTGTAATGATGAAATTTTCAAACCGCCGAAAGGCTCGCGTTAGAGGACATGATACTCGTTCGTGGGTATCGACCGAAAGGTTCCAAACTCATGCACATTATCCATTGCACATCATTCCCAAATCTGCACCGAGCGGTGACAGTTAGTTACGGTCGCACGGAGTTTCGTTCCTTCTCAGTGACAGATAAATTCATGATTAATTGACAGGTCATTCATTCTTTTGTTCAGTTTAAAACTCAAAACGTCGTATGGAGCCCGGAGATCACTGAAGATATCTATCAACACGCGATTTTTCCAGCAAAACGTGATTGTCAAATCTCAGTCCTTCCTTTCAAGCGATTGGCATGTGGTCTCCGAATTCAAACAGGCAGTTCGAGTCGAGTAAAGTGGATTGGGTTATCGGTTAAGCCTGTAAGACTTTCTCTGTCAAAATTTCATGAATTCATTTGACCCGAAAGATCCAGATTTCGGCTTTCCCTATCTAAACTGTCATTTAGCTGTGGGTCGATATTTCAATACATTTTTAAGTCTGTAAACCCTGCTCTGTAAAAACTTCATAAATATACTTCCCCCCGAAAAGTTGAAGATTCGGTTGACCCTGTTAGCATGAAATTTGAATGTGTGCCGACTTTCTAGCACATTTGTAAACCCTATGCCCTGTCGAACCATTCTACAGTCTGTCTGCAAGTTACATTGACCATATCCTCAGCTCCTAGAACCTCTGTCCCCGAATACCTGGTTGGTAATAGTTTCAGACACAGTTCTCTTTCAGTTATGTCAAGATCCGGTCCTGCATTGAGGTCAGAGGCAGATGGTATGTGGTACTTTGAGAAACATCCCGAAGTTGCAGAATGCTTCAAAAAGGTTGGCATTTTCTCATATTGTGAGAAATTAACGACCTTTCATCAATAGATCGCTGAGGCATTTGCCCTCTCATATGATGGCAGAGTTGCCAAAATAGGCAGAGAAGAATTTATCATAGATGCGGCCTCCATTGCTGAGTATACATGATTGTCTAGGACAGGTAGTTGCTGGTTCAAAACATCTTCTCC
>SNQJ01S0007190.1:169796-182784 GCA_010110895.2 Picea sitchensis
AACCACATTGATCCATCTTCATCATGTATCAATGACAACTCATTGAGCCATCTTCATCATATCATTGACAACTCATTGATCCATCTTCATCTATGCTTTCTCATCAAGGATAATACATATTACATTACATCAATCATAAATCAATCAATCCTTTGGAATCAATCAAATAATCACTTGACATCAATCAATGAAACCATTGGCATCAATGACAACATAATCCAACAGATCTCTCTGAGGAGATCTACATGGAGCAGCCGCAGGGATTTATGCAGGACTCATCTTTGGTTTGTCGACTGAAAAAGTCTCTTTATGGCCTCAAGTAGGCTTCGAGGGCATGGTATGCCAAGATGGACTCCTACCTATTGTCACAGAACTTTGTACATTTTAAATCAGACCCGAATGTCTACATGCTCAGGATGACTGGTTCACTTCTACTTTTAATTCTGTATCTTGATGATTTGATGATCACCGGGTGCTCGACTTCAATGATTGCTGCAGTCAAGAATATTTTACATGAAAGGTTTTTGATGATGGCCATGGGTCTGCTACACTTCTTTCCTGGACTTGAGACCAATCAGGATGCATCAGGCATCAAACTGTCTTAGGCCAAGTATGCACGAGATCTCCTTGAGAGATTTCACATGACAGACTGTAAGTCTACTCCGACTCCTTTCCTATAAAGAGTCAAACTTGAGGATGGCGGGGAGACTCCATTGGTTGATAACACACTATACAGAAAACTAGTGGGGAGCCTTTTGTATCTCACACACTACAGACCAAATCTCTCATATGCAGTTGGCGTAGTTTCCAGGTTCATGCAGGAGCTGCATGAGCTACAATGGAAAGATTCTAAGCATATCCTTCAATACGTGCATGGCACCATCACCTTTGGGATTCATTATGCAACAGACTCTACATTATATCTCATAGGGTTTACTGATTCTGACTGGGCTGGTGATAACGTTGATCGCAAGTCCACATCTGGTTACTCACTCAGTCTTGGTTCTGGGCCTATATATTGGTAAAGCAAGAAGCAAAATGCCATTGATCTATCTTCAACTGAGGCAGAGTACAGAGGGGTAGTTAACATAACCATTCAGGCTACGTGGAGAATATGGATAGAAAACCCAGAGTGGGTTCATCTACCCATTTGTCTGAATAGTATCCTAGTAGACAACACAGGGAAGAAATGATCTGCTTTCCTTTAACTGAGAATATGGAGGAATGGCATGGGGGATTTTTTTTTGGTAATTGATCATTTTCAGGTAGGAAAAGTTCAAAGATCTGAGATCTCTGTAGGAAAGATAATTTCTGGTATAGCTTGGTTAATATTTCAATGGAGAAAGGGGAGGCATAATTGTTTTTGGGTATATGCAGTATCTGATCTATCGTTTGAGGGGTTATGGTGAAAAGAGTTTCTCCAGATGAAGAGACAATGGCCCTTTGGCCGGGAAGGTATTGGGCTTGGCATTTCCAAGAAAATTCTTGAAAATGATGTGTCTAGGGAAAAAGATACAGTGGAAGATTAGATTTCGAGAGCCCGATCTTGTCACTATGATCCAGAAAAACATCCTTGAGCCAGAAGTGTAATTCGAAGAAGTCGAATTTACACTTCGGATCTACAATTAAATAATCTTTGTTGGCCAGGGGGATATGATCTAGATCGACGGGAGAAGGGAGGAAAGTATTGTCTATAGTCTCAAAGGATTTGGATTTGGGTGCCATCGTCAAACGGATACGTGTAAATGAAAAAGGTGTAGTATGTGTTTACCAGGTTTTAATAGCGGTTTGTTGACTGTAAGCTTGACGATGGTTGTTTGGAGAACAAAAAATGATGGCGTCGACTGAGTCTGGATCGATGAATAGTGCACAATGGCGAAACAACGACATTAAATGGTTGAAAGGGGTGTCCATTATGGAGTAGATGGTGATTCGACCGGGTAACGGTAATGGTCGACTACATTGATTGGCCAACGAACATATCGGATGTGATGGGAAGGGAATTGAATGGACAACAGGTGGATGGAGGTGACGTGGAGGGTAATGGATGGCCAACGGGCGGATGAAATGTGACGGGTGACAGGTGAGTGGAGTGTGACGTGGAGGCATGGTAGTGAAGTGTGGTGGCAGAGTGCAGAGGTGGTATGGGTGAGCGGTTTGGCAGTTTACTCGGAGGGTGGGGGGGGGTAGGCGGTAAGTGGTAAGGAGTGAGGGGGTTCTAAGTTAACAGAAAGGTGACATGTTATTAGGGGAACACTCGGGGAATACCACCATCTCGAACCCCCTCCCCACCATTAAAGACAAAAAGGTCGAGCAGGGGTCTGATATTCTCTGTCGACTGTAGATCTGAGCACACGTTGATCGGTCGTTAAGATGAGCGCGCCCTTGAACACAATGCGCCAAAAATGTCATATCACCGCAAAACTTAGGATAAAATCATTTTGTTGGTTTTTGCAGCTTACCCTTCCTTCATTTTGTCACCAAGGGTTCAAAAATACACCATTTTAACTCAAAACAAAGGCATTTAATAAATCTTTCATTAATTTATTGAAATAAGACATTCTAACTCCTCACTACTCTCTGTTCAATCAGTTAACTGAAGACTAGTTGACTAGTTAACTCAACTAGGTTGCAGTTCACTCCTGTAACTGCATGAGAGACTAGAATAGGTGGTAGTTCACTCCCATAATAGTTGGTGTGTGTCCAGATCACTCTAGACCACCACTATGGTTCATTAGTTCACCTCCAATGCGAACACATTGAGCTATACATAGTATATCATGTGTAAACTATTCATTATTCACAACGATTAATGAGAATTCTTCCATTCTTTCTCCAATTCTCTCTGCAAATGTGTGTATTATTGTTTAGCTAGATTTATTCTGTGCAAGTTCAACACATTTACATGGTATCAGAGCCGACATATTGCTAATCAAAAGCTAAACCAAAATTGTTTGCAGGTACAAAAGATTGAAGACAACAGGAAGATGGAATTCCTAAAAGAATTCATTCTTACACCTTACAACTATTTTGCATGGAAGGAGAAAATAGCCAGATATATCTGAACCAGATGGTTGTATAGGTTAACCTTGAATACAGATACATAACCGACATCAGCCATATAAAAATTCAAGTACTTAAATCGCATGGATGAGGCACTCAGAACAATTTGCAGTCTTATTTCTCCCGATCTCCTTTTTCACATATCTTCTTGTAAGACTCTCAATGAAGCCTGGAAAACCTTGGAAGGGCTCTTTGGAAAATAGGATGAGATGAGGGGACACATTCTAGAGGTGGTTCTATTCATTTTGGATCCAAAAATCTTCGACAATATCCAAGATTTCTTTACAAAATTCAAGGATTTACTGTCGCAACTAAAAGCTTGCGGAGTTGATAAATCGGCGGAGGAGAAACAAATGGTTCTCACCATTCTCTCCAAACTTGGTCCTAAATTTTCTGTATTTGTATCCACATTCCACACTATTAGATTCCCCTCTAGAGCCACCTAGAAGATGCCTTCTCTTGAGGACTTTATAGAATCCCCGACACAAGAGCGAACCAAGCTCATCAACATGGGCACAATCAAAGGCCCAAGGGAACATGCACTCACTTTGTATGATGGAATCCACAAATATCAGAAATCTAAAGATAAAGATAAATGGAAATCTCATTCACATTCGAAGAAGGAAGGGTACACAAAACCCTTCACCGATGCCTCCGGACCCAAAGGAGAAAAGGGAAATAAAGGAGAGAAATGCACATACTGTCACAAAGGATTCCATTCGTAATGCGCATGCATGCATGCAAAAAATAGATCTGATGTCTCAAATAATTCAGCAAAACAACCTTGGAGATCGCATCCCCAAGGGTGCCAAGAAGAAGAAGCCAGAAGATCTGAATTCCAAGAAAGACAATTCTAGCCATGCCTTGATTTTCATCAACTCCTCTCCCGATGCTTGGATCGTTGATTCAGGAGCATCAAATCACTTGGTTGCCTCAAAAGCAGTATATTCTTATTTTGATGCATGCAAAGGTCCTACTATTCTTATGGGGGACAACTCTTTTGTCGAAGTCACCGGCAAAGGAAGGATTGAACTCACCAATGGAAGCTTCGAGAATGTGTTGCACATTCCCAATCTTTCTGTCAACCTTCTCTCGATGTATCAGATGATGAATTATGGAACCATAAAGAAAGTCATATTCACACCAAATTCTCTGGACATATACATCATGCAAACCAACTCAGGGTTGCTACCGATGAGGTAAATCATCAGTCTAGATTGTATACATTTTCTGAATTCATTGAACCTGATTCTGATTTACTGCTTACTCATGTTGATGAAAGTAGTAGGATATGACACGAAAGGTTTGGATATTTGAATTTTAGATACATGCAATAGCTTAGCAAGCACAGATTAGTTGATGGTCTACCAGACATCCATTTCTCCAAGGGATTATGTGAGGGATGTGTTCTTGGAAAACACCCTCAAGAGAAATCCGACAAAGGAAAGTCTCAGCGAGCTTCTGCACCTTTAGATATGATATACAATGACCTTATGGGTCCTTTTCCGCATCCATCCATCATCAAAGTGAGGTTTGTTCTCATTTTTGTTGATGATTTCTCACGTTTTACTTGGATCTACTTTCTTAGGCAAAAATCCGAGGTCTTTCAACACCTCAAAGATTTCAAAGCCTTGGTTGAGACACAGTTTGGAAAAAAGATCAAAGTCCTCCGAACTGATAACAGGGTAGAGTATTTAAATCATGAGATCCAGAATCTTTGCCGTGAGGCAGGGATCTAGTTACAATACACAGTTCCCTATACTCTGAAGCAAAACAGAGTTGTTGAGCGGAAAAACAGATCTCTAAAGGAGATGGCATCCTGCATGCTGCATGCAAAGTTACTACCATAGAGACTATGGGCCAAAGCACTTAATTATAAAACATACATCCAAAATAGATCTCCCCATAGATTTGTCAAGGATAAGATCCCCTATGAGGCTTGGAGTGGACTCAAAATGGAAGTGGCCCACTTTCACATTTTTGGTTCACGTGCATGGGCCTAGATTCCCTTTGAAAAGAGGAAGGCACTTGACCCACAGAGCACTGAGTGCATTTTTGTTGGATACCCCGACGGTGTGAAGGGATATCGACTTATTGATCTTTCCTTGGACCGGCTCATTATTGAGCGTAGTGTCCAATTCGAGGAAAGTGTCTCGCATGTACCTCAACAACCACATACAGACACCTTCACTCTTCCACCTGTCCGAGATGATGAGCATGCACATGCAAACTCTTCTTTAGATGAGAGTTCTGATTCAGAGGACTGAGATGATTCTGTTAGGGTCCTAACCCGCATATAGGTAGAACAATATATTCGGATATAATAAAGGTCAATATTAATAAGGCCTTTCAATAAAATAGAATAAGGTGAATGTAAGAAGACCTAATAGAAGCTTCTACTTTTAGAAGGATCTTCCTCTAAATGCTTCTTTTTAGTATAAATAGGAGTTGAGGGTATGAGAACCACATCTTGGATATTATTGTAACAGAGCTCTGCTCAACTGGAGGTTGCCCTCTCGAAGAGGCCCGTGAACATTGCTTTCAGATTCAAAGTGCTATTTATGTTATTATTCTCATATCATTTCAGTGCTATTGTGGTGAATGTTCTGGTTATATTGCTGTTATTCTGCCATTTCTAGCATTTTATTTATGTTCTACATACATTTTATATCTGGCATATTACAAGTGGTATCAGAGCACTTTCCTCGACAGAAAGTGTGGGTTATTTTTTTTTTCTTCAGTGTAGAGACGTATTCTGACGTCTTTAAGGCACATAGATCTGTCATTATGCGCATAAACCCACGGTTGAGGGATTCATACACGCATGAAGTACAAGTGGTACTTAAGCACACATCTGTTGGCCACCCTTGTAACCCCTATTGGTACCTCTTCGAGTGGTATCGCATCAGACAACACCTGTGTATGGATCGACCTAGATTACTTGAAGCCCTCTTTAGATAAATCAATCAGCCACCTGACTGCTATAGTGTCACCGAGAACAAAACTTGGGAAGATACTCTCTAGTACCTGGGTATTCGGATAGTACAACTAAGGGTACGATCTATCCTCCTTAGTTAGTGCCTTGAGATATTGGACCGAGTACTACTATTGGACCCTGCACGTATATCAGAGAGCTATAGCACAGGGCAAACCCTTGACTGTAGAACCCTTGAGTACCTAACCCTTGGGGACAGAAACATAAACAAATTAAAACATACAAGATCTATTGGCAAGCAAATGTGTTCGGGTTGCCAAGTAAATACACATTTCTTTCTGGTTAATCATTTGGGAATTTCCTCTATGCAGTATTCTTCAGGCCGGAGTATAACTTCAAAAAAAAAAAAAAAGTCTGGAAATTTTTTCACCATTATTGAGACCTGTTCCATTGGATTCATCTCTTTGTCCTCATCACATTCATCCATATTATTTTTCGGCAAAATTTTTGACCCCGCCTGCCATTTTTCAGTTCGCCCATCCTCATGGCCCATACCCGTAGCCAAGACTTGGAAGCTCACTTCAACACCTTGCAATCTGGTCTCATCGAGACCCAACAAGAAGTGAAACAACTCAGTGCCAATGTTGCCGCCATCAATACAACCATGCATTCCTCAATGGAGGAAATCAAGCAAGACCTCGCCACCCATCTTGAATCAGTCTTTTCAGCACTTTGCACCAAACTGCACATCCCTACAGATAACCCTTCCTCTTCCTCACCTCCACAGACTGAAGGTGAACATTCCTCTTATTCCCATAACTTTCAAAACCATCACTTTCAACGTGACCTATGCCTTCCGCGGGTGGATGTGACCAAATTTGATGGCTCAGACCCCACTAGTTGGGTAGCCCAAATGGAACATTATTTCTCTTTATACGACATTACAGATAACTTGGCCAAACTCCGATATGGTGTTCTCCATCTAGATCAAGAAAGTTGGCAGTGGTGGCAATGGAGAAAAACTTCTCGTCAAGGGTATATTGCTTGGACACACTTTGTGGCGAAGCTTTATGAACGCTTTGACACTGACACCAACCATTTGGGTCATTTGACAAAGTTGAAACAATTAGGAACAGTGGAAGACTTTATAGCTGCCTTTGAGCGCCTGGCTATTAGAATAGAGGGCATGTCTGATGCCTTTTTCTGAGAGTGTTTTATCAGTGGCCTCAAGGATGAGATTCAGGACCATGTCCTCATGGTTCGGCCTCAGAGTTGGGTAGAGGCTACTAAAAGATCTAAAGAAGCACAACAAGTTGTATCTTCTCAAAACTGAAAACCCTCCTTTATCCCTCACCCTAAACCAGTAAATCCCACTACTCCCTCTGCTCCACTCAAGATCCAAAAATTGATCAGGGCTGAAATGGTTGAACGCCAACTCAAAGGCCTTTGTTATAACTGTGATGACAAATATTTCTTGGGCCACAAGTGTAAAGAACAAAATCTTTTTATGGCCATCTCCGAGGATATTTCAGAAGAGGATGTAGAAACTCCCCTTGTGTCTGAGTCACCTGAATCCACTGACATAACCCCTCCCTCGGACCCTCCTGAAGTAGAACCAGTCATTTCCCTCAATGCTCTCATTGGCTTCTCCGCTCCCCAAACCCTCAAGCTAATAGGTTACATCAGGCATCGGAAGGTCATCATTCTGGTTGACAGTGGCAGCACCCATAATTTTATTCATCGCTGCATTTCCCAAGAAACTCATTGCTACATCCATGCCGTCAATAATTTCCAAATCATGATTTCCAATGGTGGTTCCATGAAATGTGGAGGGCGTTGTGAAAATGTGAGTCTCCAAATTGGTGATTACCACCTGAAATCCCATATGTTTTCTATCGACATGGGGGGTTGTGACATTGTGTTGGGTGCAGACTGGCTAAGGACTCTGGGTCCCATTCTCATGGATTTTAAAGACTTAACCATGCAATTCAACCAGGAGGGCCACCAATATAAATTCTAAGGCATCACCGTCAGTTCACCTGAGATCATTAGTTCCCATCGCATGGAAAAGCTGCTAAAAAAAGGTCATTCTAGTGTTATTGCCCAACTCCATGCCATACAAGCAACAAAGACACCCTCGGTCCCGCAAGACCTCCAAGCCATCCTTTCTAGACATCAATTGGTCTTTTCCACTCCCCAAGGACTCCCTCCTTCCTGTGGTGTTCATGATCATTCCATTCCCCTTGTACCCGGAAGCCTTCCTCCCAATATCCATTCGTATCGTCACCCTTTTTCCCAAAAGAATGAAATTGAGAAAATGGTCCAGGAACTCCTTAATGCAGGCGTTATCTGCCCTAGTATGAGCCCCTACTCTTCTCCTGTGGTCATGGTCCTGAAGAAAGAAGGTTCTTGGCGAATGTGTCCTGACTTCCGTGCCCTCAACAAACTTACCATCAAAGACAAATTCCCCATTCTTGTCATTGATGACCTCCTGTATGAAATGAGTGGTGCCCAATTATTCACTAAACTGGATCTTTGTTTGGGATACCACCAGATACGTATGAAAGAGGCAGACATTCCCAAGACTGCCTTTAGAACTCATGAGGGCCACTATGAGTTTTTGGTCATGCCCTTTGGCTTGTGTAATGCCCCCTCCACCTTCCAAAGCCTGATGAATCATGTCTTCCATCCTTTTCTCCACCATTTTGTCTTAGTTTTCATTGATGATATCCTCATCTATAGCAAAACCTAGACATACCATCTTTCTCATGTGGATCGAGTTCTCCATCTACTCTCTCAACACCAAATTTTCTTGAAACAGTCTAAATGTGCTTTTGGTGCCTCAGAAGTAGAATACTTAGGTCATCTGGTTGGCAAGGAGGGCGTCAAGGTGGATCCTAAAAAGATTGAAGCTATGCAAGACTGGCCTCACCCAAAGACTCTTAAGAGCTTGCATGGATTTCTGGCCTTAACAGGGTATTATCGCAAGTTTGTTAAGAATTATGGGAAGATTGCATCAACTCTCACTGCTCTCCTCAAAAATAACTCTTTCACTTGGACTCCATCCACTGCCCAAGCTTTTCAAACCTTGAATATGGCCATGTGCACCACTCTAGTCCTCGCCCTTCTCAATTTCACAAAGACCTTTGTGTTGGAATGTGATGCCTCAGGGAAAGGAATTGTTGTTGTCCTTATGCAAGAGGGTCGACCTTTGGCCTTTACCAGCAAGCAACTATCTGAAAGAAATCTGGGAAAATCCATCTATGAAAAGAAAATGTTGGCTATTTTGCATGTCGTTGATCTGTGGTGCCCTTATCTATTGGGGCAACGTTTCCAAATTAAGACAGACCATCAAAGCCTCATGTATTTTCTGGAACAATGCATTTCCTGCCCAGAACAAAAAAAATAGGTGACTAAGCTCTTTGGATATGATTATGAGATCATTTACAAGAAGGGAAAAGACAATGTGGTTGCGGATGCACTTTCCCGAAAATATGAAGATGAAGGATTCCTTTTTTCTCTTTCATTCATTGTACCAGATTGGCTCCAGGTCGTTCGCCTGGAATGGCTACAAGATCCCAAAGTTCGCAACTGATCCAACAATTGCAGTCCAATGCTCCAGCTTCCCCAGGGTACTCTTGGCTCCATGATGAGCTTCAATACAAAGTCTGTTTGTATTTAAGTAAACAATCAAAGCTTAAATCCATGGTACTTTCTGAGCTTCATGCTACACCCACAATAGGGCACTCCGGGTTCACCAAAACCTATGACAGGGTCAAACGTTCCTTTTTCTGGGATGGTATGAAACAAGACATTCGTAATTTTATCGCTGAATGTGATGTGTGTCAATGCAACAAGGGAGAAACAATCAAATCTCCAGTCACACTACAACCGCTCCCGATTCCATCTGCTATTTGCAAGGATATCTCTATGGATTTTATTACCGACTTACCCAAATCGGGAAATAAATCAGTCATCATGGTGGTTGTTGATTTCCTTTCCAAGTATGCTCATTTCTGCGCCCTTCAACACCTGTTTACAACATCCACGGTGGCTCAAATTTTCATGGATCAGGTCTTCAAGCTTCATGGCATACCACACTCTATTGTTTCTGATCGCGACCCAACTTTCACAAGCAATTTTTGGCAAGAACTGTTCAAGATACAAGGCACCGAATTGCATCTCAGCAAAACTTATCATTCCCAGACCGATGGACAAATAGAAGTTGTCAACAGGTGTTTGGAAACATATTTGAGGTGTTTTTCCTTGGAAAAGAAAAATCAGTAGGCTTAATGGTTACCCCTAGTTGAATGGTGGTACAACACTTCATAGCATACAACTACACACATGACTCCTTTTGAAGCGGTATATGAACACAAGCCACCTTCAGTTCTTTCATACTTACCAGGTGCCTCGAAGGTCCAGGCGGTTGACCTAACACTTACAGCTCAAGAGGCTATTCTCCGTACCCTCAAAGAGAATTTGGTCATGGCACAGAATCACATGAAGCAATAAGCAGATCAAGGTCACTCTAAACATCAATTTGCAAAAGGGGATTAGGTGTTTCTTCGACTGCAACCTTACAAGCAAACTTCCCTCAAGGCCGAGCATTGTTAGAAGCTAGCGCCCAAATCTTATGGTGCTTATACCATTCTCAAGCGTGTGGGACAAGTAGCCTATCAGTTAGCTTTGCCCAGCCATTCAAAGCTACATCCTGTTTTTCTTGTTTCATGCTTAAAGAAGGTGATTGGAGATAAGTGCCAAATTCAAACTAACCTTCCAGAGTTAGCTGAAGAAGGATCCATTTGGATACATCCAGAAGTAGTTTTGGACTAGCGTGAGCGTCGCCTACATTAGAGAACCATCAAGGAAGTGCTAGTCCAGTGGAAAGATACAACTCCAACAGATGCCACTTGGGAACCAGCTACCATTCTGCAACAATTTCCTCATCTCAAGCCTTGATAACAAGGTTGTTTTTAAGGGGGTGAACAAGTTAGGGTCCTAACCCGCACATAGGTAGAACAATATATTCAGATGTAATAAAGGTCAATATTAATAAGGCCTTTCAATAAAACAGAATAAGGTGAATGTAAGAAGACCTAATAGAAGCTTTCGCTTCTAGAAGGATCTTCCTCTCGATGCTTCTTTTTAGTATAAATATGAGTCGAGGGTATGAGAACCACATCTTGTATATTATTGTAACAGAGTTCTGCTCAACTGGAGGTTGCCCCCTCAAAGAGGCCCGTGAACATTGCTTTCAGATTCAAAGTGTTATTTCTGTTATTATTCTCATATCATTTCAGTGCTATTGTGGTGAATGTTCTGGTTATATTGCTGTTATTCTGCCATTTCTAGCATTTTATTTCTGTTCTGCATACATTTTATATCTGACATATTACAGATTCAAATTCAAAGTTAGTATAGTCGGATGCAGAGTTAGAGCATCCAGATGCAGTTGCAGAGCCAGAGCAGAAGCCCAAGTGGGCACATACTACTCTTCAGGCTGCAGGGGATCTCGTTGGTGATCCAGCCAATACCAGGAGGACTCGATCTGATTTCGAGGAGCCTCTTGTTGCACTCACTTCCACTAAACCATTTCCCTCTAGGCATCTTTTCTTGGTTCAATCTTCAGATCCATAGTCTTATGGCGAGGCTACTGGAAATCCCTTTTGGGAATCTTCCATGCAGGAGGAGTACAACTCCCTCCTCATAAACCAGACTTGGGATCTGGTTCCCCTTCCTTCTGGGAGGAAACTTGTCAGATGTAGATGGCTCTACAGGACCAAGAATGCAACAGATGGAACAATCAACAGATGTAAAGCCAAGCTTCTCACCAAAGGCTTTCAACAGGTTCATGGTATGGACTATGATGAGACCTTCGCTCGAGTAGCGAATATGGATTCCATATGATTGGCACTTGCCATTGCAACAACCAAAGGATGGGAAGTCCATCAGATGGATGTGAAGAATGCATTTCTTCATGGTGATCTCTCTTAGGAGATCTACATGGAGCAGCCCTAGGGATTTATGTAGGACTCATCTTTGGTCTGTCGACTGAAAAAGTCACTTTATGGCCTCAAGCAGGCTCTGAGGGCATGGTATGCCAAGATGGACTCCTACCTGTTGTCACATAAATTTGTATGTTGTAAATCAGACCCGAATGTATACATGCTCATGACGACTGATTCACTTCTACTTTTAGTTCTGTATTTCAATGATTTTCTGATCACCGGGTGCTCAACTTCAGTGATTACTGTAGTCAAGAGGATTCTACATGATAGGTTTTTGATGACAGACATGGGTCCACTACACTTCTTTCTTGGACTCGACATCAGTCAGGATGCATCAGGCATCAAACTGTCTCAGGCCAAGTATGCATGAGATATCCTTGAGAGATTTCACATGACAGACTGCAAGTTTTCTTCGACTCCTTTCCTATCAGGAGTCAAACTTTAGGATGGAGGGGAGACTCCATTGGTTGATAGCACACTATAAATATAGGTAGTTGGGAGCTTGTTGTATCTCACACACTCTATACCATACCTCTCATATGTAGTTGGCGTAGTTTCCAGGTTCATGCAGGAGCTGGATGAGCTACATTGGAAAGATGCAAAGCATATCCTTCGATACGTACAGGCCACCATAACCTTTGGCATTCATTATGTAGTAGATTCTACATTATATCTCATTAGGTTTACTGATTCTGACTGGGCTGGTGATAACATTGATCACAAGTCCACATCTGGTTACTCACTTAGTCTTGGTTCTGGGCCTATCTGTTGGTCGATCAAGAAGAAAGCTGCCATTGCTCTATCTTTAGTCAAGGCAGAGTACAAAGGGGTAGTTAACATAACCATTCAGACTATGTGGCTACAACATTTTCTCACTGAGTTGGGCATTCAGTTTCATCGATCGATCGTCATCTGGTGTGACAACCAGAGCACTCTGAAGTTCTGTAGAGATCCATTTTAGAGGCAATGGATAAAGCAC
>SNQJ01S0007190.1:182794-202983 GCA_010110895.2 Picea sitchensis
AGATGCTGCATTGGTTTTGTCACCATGCAACATTGGGATCATCACCATGCTAATTCGACCTTGCCTTGGTATCATCACCAGAGTGGTGCATTAGCCTTGATTCCCTGAGTTAACTCCTTACTACTCTCTGTTCAATCAATTAACTGAAGACTAGTTAACTAGTTAACTCAACTATGTGGCATTTCACTCCTGTAACTGTCTGAGAGACTAGAATAGATGGAAGTTCACTTCCGTAACTGCTGGTGTGTGTCCAAATCACTCTAGACCACCACTATGGCGCATTGGTTCACCTCCAGTGCAAACTCACTAAGCTAGACAGAGTATATCATGTGTAAACTATTCATTATTCCTAACGGTTAATGAAAATTCTTCCATTCTTTCTCTCCTTCTTCTTCTTTCTCCAATTCCCTCAACAAATGTGTGTATTATTATTTTTTTTTTTCTTTTGTAAATCATTTGCAGAATAAAAATATTATTTACAACATAATGTAACCATAAGAAGGGATAATAATCACTAGGTGATCCTATGAAACATAGGGTTATAACAAGATGGCCGGATCAATATATCATCTTCTCCTTTCTTTAATAACTTGACAGTCCCAACTTCTGTATCCTTATATTTGTCTAGGAGTTGTTGATACTCTTCCTTCTTCTCCCATTGCATTTGATCAAAGTCCTCCTTTGAAGTGAAAGGAAAATCATCAGGGGAAAATACAGGAAGACTTTCTTTGATTGGTTCATGTGTTTCACTAGTTCCAATATCATCACCAATTTCCTGCACATGGACCTTGGTCATTGACACATTCAGGAGGTGACTTATTGTTCCATCATTTATAGGCAGGTTAATATAAGTGAGATCCATCTCTAAGGTGCCTCCCAACATTTCAACAACTTCCTGGACAATAGCATTCCCCATACATCCGGGCCATCCACTACCACAATGTCCATGTGGATCACTTTCTCAGCGTATCTTTCAAGGAATTCTTCAACATTCTCAACTACCCCGTGAGTGGGTATGGCCCTGGATTCAAAACCACACACATTCCTATAAGGTCGTGTGACCCTTAGGCGTAATTTTTCCATGACCTTCAAGGAAATCATGTTATCACCTGCCCATGAATCAAGCATACATTTGTTATTAATTAACAAGGTCACGAAAAAAAGCAGGTGTCCATCATATTGAACCATAAAATGATCTTCTTGTAACATGATGGGAGGGTCTATTGGCTCATCCGAACTCTTCAAAAAAAATTTGAACCTTTCTTTTACAGATGGGACTTTGATGAATTCCCTTAATGGAATGGTCACATGCATTTTTTCCAGTGCACCTTCAAAATCAAAGTTCAAATCCACTATTTCATTCTTGGGACGATTTCTAGGAAGAAGTATGTTCATAGGTGGAGGTCTTGTGTGTGATATTGTAGAATGAGTTGAAAGAGGTTGGTTCATTCTTTTTTGCCTAGTGTAAACTTGGAATTCTTGCTTCTTCAACTTTTCTCTCAACTCTTGGTCAAGGTTATTTATCACCTCCATCCTAGCCTTCCTGGTTTCTTCCTTTATGCCTTCTTGATGTTCTTCAAGTGTGACATTAAGGCAATATTGAGGACTTTCAATGGTATGGTTAACAACATTTACTTGGTCATGATCACTATTGTTGAAAGGGCACTCATGCTTCCAATGTGACTCTCTGCATAGTAAGCAACAATGGTTTTCGTCTACTATGTTTGCAGAGGCTAAATTATTGGGGACCTCTTGATCATTATTTGGTCTAAAGACTGGATTCCATTTCTAAAATCGCCCTTTATAAGGAACCCTAGGAGCTTGTTGTGGAGTTCTTTCTAGATTGACAATCATATTCATCATTAGTTCTTGGGGTTTTACCATGCCATATACAACCAGTTCTAGCTTTTCCAAGATAGCACTAATGTCTGAGGTAGGTTCAACATTGTGGACTATGTTAGGTTTAACATCCATTATGACTCTTGGGGCTGAGAAAGGCTCAACTCTAGATGATGATATGTTGTCTTCAACCCTTGTAGCTACCTCTTGGGATTCTTGGATTGTTTTAGTGGCTTTATCTCTAAGGAGATATCCCAGCTGTCCTGTAAAGGATTTGGTATAAAGGAAGAGAAGGAAACTATCAGAAGGATGATGACTCACTAGGATCTTCTGCATCAAATTTTCAAATTTATCATGGAATTCCCTAACAGTTTCATTCTCCTATTTTGTGAGGTTATTCAGCCTTATCAACAACATGTTGGGGTCTTCCTTGAGACTCCATCGTTTGAGAAATATTTCCTCTAATCTGTCCATGGTTTTAATACTAGCATCGGGGAGACAATTGTACCAACATCTAATGCCATAGTGGAGGGTAGCAAAGGAAAATTTCATAGATAGATCCTCAGCATCATCACTGATGGGATGAAACTTAAAGAAGGCCCAAAAATTACTCATATGATCCTCGATACTGACTACATCATTACCAATGAATTTAGGCAACCATTTCTCATAATTAGGGGGCATTTGCCTAGGGTATCCTGGTATACTTGTCATGTCTAACAGTTCAAAGAGCTTGGATGACCATTGTTTTTGGTTATTAGATTGGTTTGGATCAACGGTATGAATTCCTACGCTAGACATCATGTTCAAAGGAAGATTGCCTCCAAATAATAATTTTACTATAGGAGAATTTCGAGGAGGTTTTCTTCTAAAGGGCTTGGGAGGGTTGGTATGCCTCCCTGAAGTTTCTAGAGTCACCAAATATTTTTCTTGAAACTATCAAAGGGATGAGGGGATCACCCTTAGTGGAGTCTCCATGTAATCTTTTTAAAGTAAAGGATTTTTGAGGAAAGGCTTACCAAAAAGTGTCATTTTTGAGGAGAATTGACTCAATGTTCCCTCGCAGTGGCGCCAAAATGTTATCACGCAATTTGTACTTGCCCAAAGCCAAAGCTGAGTGATCACTAAATTGGTGTAACATGAGGTTGTCCTATCACTGTCACCTAAACAAGACACCTCTTTCTCTTTAGGGGTAGTACCCTAGGGGAGACGTCCCTGGTGACTTGGGGGTTTTAGAAGGCTAAGGTAAGAATATCAAGAAAGTTATTCCCCTCTCAAAAGTCACTCTGATAAGAGAGTCCCAGTGGTTTTGATAAGATGAAGAAAAGTATTACTTAAGTGTACCTTCCCAGAATAAGAAAACAATAAAAACACTATTTGCAAGTACCAATTGATGTTAGTGCTTCACAAAACCATGGAATTTGAATAAAAACATAAGATGATATAAAAGATGAAGCAAAATAAATATTTATAACAACAATGTATATGTAGTAATAGCTTCACAATTATGCCTCAATAAAGCTTCAATAATGACCAAAAATGATAACCTAAACTTGACAAAATGCTAGTATTTGTCAGAAGCAATGAAGGCAATGTAAAATCAACTTTAACACTTTCTTTTAGATGCTTTTTTTGCTGTTACAGATGGTTGTAACAATATATTGCAACAACAACAAGATAGTTAGTAGGTTAGTCCAATCACTTGTAAGGTATGAACTAGCACCTTTAGGGTAAATGGAGTCACTTTTGCAGCGACAATTCTTAGGGGAAACAAATTATAATGGGTGAGATAAAGACAAGAGGGAGGATGGTTGAGGTTTTAGTAACCTAAGGTCTCGATCATCCAAAAATGATCCGAAAAGATCTTTTAAATGACAATGGTTGAGTTATTTTTCATGTGTTAATTTACCATTTAGGAAAACTAATGAAAGAGGAAACATAGCGGCCATTAAGCAAAATACATATATGAACATAAGCATGAAGATCAACAAACCATAAAATCCACTGTGATAACAAAGTTTGACAATCTCACCTACGTCTTCGGGCCTTTGTCTTAGTGGGTGAGGCTTTCTTATTTTTGTTTGAAGCTTTAAATGTACATCATGAAAGTGTCAATGGATTACAACAATGATCTTGTCATGTTCTACCAGATCTCAAGAACCCATCAAAACTGACGACACCCAAATCGGATGAATGGAGCTCCCATAAATGGCCCGCAAAGGTGCGCTCCTCAATAGCTTCCTTGCATAAAAATGTCTTTGCCTTAATCAAGGGAGACACACTACTGGCGAGGCATCATTCTTGGTAGGTGCACCCTCATGTTCCGTATCAGTTCCTCCTAGTTTCAATTGAAAGGATTCATGCTTTCCTTGTGAACTAGGGAAGAATGGAGGGAAAGGACAATAAGAACTAGCATGCAGTGCTAAGTGTTGATGTGAAGCAAGATGTGGCTCTATCCAACTGAAGATGTCGGTGAGTGACAAAATTGAAAACATGCGTAAACCCATATAGAAACACTAAATTGGAACAAGTATATGAAGAGGGGGCTCTAGTCACATAGATAAAAAAAGAAAGAACTGCAAGTCTTTGAAGAGGCACAAACATGAGAGAAACTAAATTAGAGAAACTAAAGAAGTCCCATGTGTCTAAGAGCCAGGTCACTGTTCCCATGGATTGCTATTGTGGTGCAAGAAAACCTGCAACAACATTTCTCTGCTCTAAAATTCCCCTCATGGATTGTGTTAGCACTGAAATTCACACTTTGAATGCTAAAGTGTAAGCTCAACACCCATCATAATGTAAAAGATAATTTTGGTTTTGAATAGGTGGATCAAAAATATTAGAAAGAAAGGGAGAGGGCAACAAAAATTCTGCAGAGGCATTCCATTGGACATGGAGTCATAAAATCCTACGGATCAAAGGCAATCAAACTATATATCAGACAAAGAGATATATAATGATGAGTAGAATCATGGTGAATATGAAAAAATGAAGAACACCCATTTAACAAAGATCCTTTCTGCAATAGATAAAGATTTGCTTAAACAATGAACAATGATTTAATGGGCAAGCTACAACAGATCCTCTGTTGTTCATGAATCCATCAATCAATGGCAACTATGATCCTCAAAACCTGCAATATGTTCAAGCAAGAAGATAACAAAGAAGTGTGAAAACAAAGAAGACAATCTGATAACAGCTCTCATGAATCTTTAATGGCGGAAAATTTCATAACAAACATGCCCTCAGGCTTACAAATGAGCAACTAAAACTGCTCCTACTCTCCCAAGCCTCTCTTGGCTCATGAATCCCCCTTCTCCAAGAGATATCCTTCCTTAAATAGAAAATAGAATCCAAATAACCTTAGGAGGTCGAATCCCATCTCCTCCATTGGATTCTAAGCCTTGGAGATAGGTGGCAACAATCAAAGAGACAAAAATCCAAGAAACTGCTAATTTTTAGGAATTTGTTGGAAGTCATTAATAAATTGTTTCCACCTCATTTCATGAGGCCTTTGATGGATATAAATATTAGGTGCAGGTGTCACTTGACATCTAACTAATCCTTGAGAATCCATTTGAATCCTCCTTGACAGGTGGCAACCTGCCAACAAGGCGAATATTAAAATCGTGACCGCTACATGAAATTAGGTAGCGTTGCTGTAAAATAGTTGGTAGCGCCAATTCTATGTCTAATATATCTCAAGACATAACAAATTTTGAAAAAAAGAGAGAGGTGTTTGTTATTTGGAATGTTATGAACAAAAACCTCCTCCAGTTTTCAAAAATACCCTCTCAATTGTTCACAATCCAAGTTTTAAGTTAGTCACTCAAAATTGGCAGAAGCGTCCTTGCAAAATAATTCTGCACGATTGGTCTCTGCCAAAATTTTAGTAGCGTCTTTAGGTAGCGCTCGCCTATGTGTCTGTGTGCAATTCGGTAGTGTAAATCCGTGGGTGATTTTGATGCTTGGAACCTTGTGAGAGTGTTGTCAATGCTTGTTCTTGACACTTGGCACCTTAAATTTGAATGCCGGTCTCTCTCCTGGCACTTTGTGTATAACTTGATCGATATGCTAGCATTGGCCCATGTATTTGGCTAGTGCTGTCTTGATATGTCGATTAATGCTTGAACTTGGAGATTGGGCATAATCCAATATAATTTTAATTTTCCCCAAAATAAATAAAATATCCCATAACAATTATATTCATTTGCCAAAATGAATAATGAAGGACTTATGCAAAGCTGAGGCATAAACCAATCTTGTGCTAATAGATTGAAGAGCCTTTGGTTTTAATAGGCTTGAATTTGGTAACCATCTCCAAACTCCCCCCAAGATCTGGCCTAAAAAGGGCCCAATATCCCCCCAAAATGACCAAAATCCCATAAACTGCTAAATAAATCATAGAAAATCTTTATTATAAAGTGGAAAAACCCACTTTAGGCATACAAATGGGCGCATCCCCCTAATCACATGCTCATGGTCACTTGGCGTGCTCCATGTGGCCTAGCGATAGACTACTTATGCGCTGGCCTCCTGAAATCCTACTCCTGGTCGTATGCTGGAAGGCCATATGGTCGCGGTCTAGTTCCCCCACACGCTAAACAATGGTTAGACCCCCGATAGTGTAGCCCATGGTTAATTCCTTGGTCAGTGGGCTAGCTCGACCAACCAGGGCTTACCCCTACCTCCACGCTAACAACCAAAGGAATCGAGTCATATGCAATCCCACAGGATAAGGGGCTGGAGCATATATAACAACCGCCAACTCTTAAGTGTAGTGGTTACATTGTAGGGTCGTGTGGGAACATGCCGAGGGTTGGGGCCTAGCTCTATCCCTTACTCCACCCATAAAACATGTCATTCAAACTCAAATAGTAGTGCGGCCACCATAGTGTAAGAACCAAAGGGAGGGCAGGCTGGCCATCCCGACCCTGCCAAGTCATTCACCCGGTCGGAGGTCGCGCGGTCAAATATTGTAGAGTCTAAAATTTTTGCAATAACATTAACCAAAAAATGGGTGCCATGTGGCATCCCATGACTGGGCCATGTGGCACTATACCATATGATAAAAATACTACCACGTGTCAGTGCACGATTCATCCACTTGTCTGCATGTATGTATTCCTAGTCAGCAACCAACTGTACCTGCCATGTCAACCCCTTGCCACATGTCGTGCTTACCTGCCATGTGTCACCGTTGCAGTGGTGCCACATGCTATTCCTTATGCCCAGTCAACACACTGTGCCTTGCCATGTCAGTTGTACGACCGTACAACCTGTACAATCAGTTACCACGTGGCAATGTATTGACTGTACAATCATCAAATTTTTGCCTGTTTGGCCAAATGACAAGACCGCGATATCTGGAGCATATGATGTCCGTTTGAGTCCATTAAAGTTGCGTTGGGTTCATATCAACAAGGTCTACGCACAGGTCCATTTTGAAGCCATTCTGAGCACTTTTATTTTTAGGCCTTCCTGGACCCATTTTGGTCCCGAGATCCAATTCTCGATCAACAACCCTAGAATTAAAAAGTTGCTAGGAAGTAGGTAACCCTAGGCCCTAACGATTTTCCTTCTTCTTTAGGTCAAGCTTGAAATAAAATATGAATTCTTAATGAAGCAATAGTACTAAAGTGCTACTAAGGTAGGGCTCTAGTATATGCTTCAAGGGAGGTGTCTTCTAACAAAATCAAGTAGGTGAAGAGTTATTGGGAGAAGGACAATAACATGTGTTTTTCTCCTAGGGTTTCACACTAGAAATTTCATAATCTTATAAATGAACAAGTAAAAGATACCACAACCATTCAAAAGAAAGAAGGATTGCATATTTCTACTTACTTCACCAAGAATAATATAGTCACAAGCCCTAGTTGAAGCCTTTCCACCATGAAAATGTAAAAATACTCCAGTAAAATCTCCCTCCAAGAGTTGCACACCACTTAGTTACGCCAATAGGCCTTAAAATAGGCTGAATTTCAGACCTCACAGTTGTGTGAGTGAAAGATGATGAATAAAAATGAGAGTTTGATCTCTTATTTATATAATACAAATGACCTTTAATTACATTTTAGGTTAAAAAAGGCCGACATGGCTAGTTTACATCAAAAATCTAGTTTTACATAAAATTAACAATAAAAACCCTAATTTTATCTTTTTAGGGTGACGTTGGCTCCCCTCTTTCAATGCTAGACTTCCAAAGTGAAATGTTGGGGCTCAAAACCCTTCAGGAACTGCCACACGTGCCAACCAAAGCCGTCCTCATGCCGAATACCTCAACTGGATGACGTCAAGGCTTTGAATGATGACATCATGGGCCTTCAAGGGCCAATGTCATGGTGTGAGGGAAAGACCCCCCTGGGTCTAGGTCGACCAAAGTACCTATGGTGGAACATCCTCCCTTTTCTCTAGTGCAAGCCTCCAGTATCCCTCTGCCCCTGGCTGGGGTTTCAACATCCATCCGCTGGGATTTTATCCCTATGGAGGTCTGAACTAATCATCTTCCCATATGTACCTGTTCATCGAGTATGCTCCTGCAGTAGCAACAAGTATGCCCTCCATGGGATCATAAGTCACAGGGAGAAACATAACACAATACCTCATCTTTGAATGGCTTGATGTCGTACGACATACACCATTGTTGACTGACGTGAAGACTGATCCCTTGGCGGATCCATCCGATGGTGTAGGGTTGCAGGTGCGATGTTTTCAGAAGGGATAGCTGCTTGATGACCTCCACTGGGATGAGGTTCTTCTGGCTACCGCTATCAATGATGAAGTGCAGCGGAGTGACTTTCACCCACATCTATGANCCGGGCTAGATCTTGGTGGTAGCAACGGTGGCACTGGGTTCTGCATCAATGATCTGTCTCCCCTTTTATGGCTATGACTCAGAGTCATAACTCACATCCGATTAAGAAGCTTTCACCTCTGCCATCGATGATTTCTTTGAGCGACAATGAATAGTGTTATGCCAAGGGCTCTTATGGAAGTCACACCACTTCTCATTATATTTCTTCATCTTTTCGTTGTCCTTCTTTGCTTCCAGCTTCGACTAGTTTTCCTGAGGCTATCCATATTTGCTATGTCCTTTTTTCTATGGGTTGGGGCTGTCCTTGCCTTGCTTCTGTTGTGAAGGGTTCCCAGACCCAAAATGTCGCATCTTTTGTTTGAGCTTATGCTCGATTTTGACATCATATTGATAGGCCGCACTTAAGAACGAGATGTACAAAAACTCTATTTCTTCCCTGATGTATCTATGTTGACCACCGTGATACTTGAGCACCAGATTTCACTCATAATATTTGATACCCAGCTTGGTGTGCAAGGTATGGAAGATATTTGTGAACTATGGCACTGCTTGGTCCCTTTCCTACGTAGTGTGGTGCATTTTGTGTATAGGTCATCATAACTTCCAACAGGGTAGTATTTTTCTTTAATAGCATCCTTGAAGGATTCCCAAGTAAGTGCGATTGTAAATAATGAGGGTTCCTCCATTGCCTTTTTCTCACACAAAGTCTCCCACCAATATTTGACATGGGGGACGACTTTGAGGAGTGCAAAATTAATATTTTCTCTATTTGAAAAGTTATGGACAAAAAAATACCCTTCTAGCAGATTTAACCATTTGTCTACAACATCTGCGTCTATTTGACCTTCAAATATAGGAATATAAAAGTTGATCTGTACCTTGAAGGGGGCAGTGCCTCCGCTCGAGGTAGATGCATCGCTTGTTGACAACCGTCAAAGGATTTGTGGAAAGTTGTCCATCATCCCATTCCTCTGTTGCTCAAGCGCTTCCTCGAGCAACATTTTGAAAGGATCTCTTGTCCCGTCATCTTGTTTTTCACCCATCATGGAAGGTTTCTTGGGTGTGCGAGAGCAGTTGTTCTCAAGAGAAACAATATCGAGACCCAACTCTTTATACCCTCATCTCATCGGGGACATGCACTAACAAACGACAAGGAGCATACCTCTCTCATACCACTGATCTGGATTTATGAGCATAATGAAATGAAAACACAGATTTATAATATTAACATAGAGACACAGTGAATAAAAACAGAGATATAGTAAAACTAGACGTCTATTAAATAAGAAATATGCTGAAACTGTAAAATTCAGACTAAAACAAGCTTGCTAGAATGGTGGAAACTTATCTCTGAGAAGAGGTGTGATAATTATGCTCATTCGGAAGAAGATGAATATAATGAGGCTCTGAAGGCCTTTTTACCATAAACATGAAATCCAAAACCCTAGACATAAAAAAACCTAACCCTAGGAGATGAAGCGCCAAACGTCATGTGGGCCCCGTTGTGGTAAGTTCGTACATCAACTTCTAGGGGTCGTAACTTTTGCATATGATCTCCATTTAGGGCGCATGCTAGCGCATTGGAAAGGTATTGACGAGAAGCTTCATTTAGGGGGATTAATGAGAGCCTTTGTTGCATGATCGCAAAAAAGTGTCGTTTAGGCCCTCAAAATGGCCTTGGAAGTTCAGAAACTGAAAAAATGCTAAAAATAGTAAGTTGCTAAAGAATTGTTTTTAGCCAGTTGGACAAGGTGGGTGGCCACCAAGATCCTCCCAAATCTTTGGAAAGCACAACAAACAACCATTTCATGATTATACTTCCAGAGCATGTTGAAAACTTGAAATTCATTATGATTTGTGGGGCCCTATACATTTTCCTTCTGCAAATGGAAATAAATATATCATGTCTTTTATTGATGATTACAGCAGGATGTGTTGGGTGTACTTTTTGAAAGATAAATCACAAGCTTTTGAAACTTTAAAAAAATTTCATGTATGGATTCAAAATGAAGCTCAACCTTGTATTCACTCTCTTCATACTGATAATTGAAAAGAATACACATCTAATGAATTTGAAATCTACCTTCGCCAACATGGGATCAAGCATCAAACCACAATTTCATACAATCATCAACACAATGGTGTAGCTGTATGAATGAACAAGACACTCCTAAATATGGTTCGTTCCATGATGTTTTTCAAGTATGTAAAATTGATGTTTTGGGTTTATGCATTTCTATGTGTAGTTTATGTGAAAAACATGTGTCCATCTCATGCTCTTAAAAATAAGACTCCTTATGAAATGTGGTATGGTCGCATTCCTTTGATGAGGAATCTCAAGGTATTTGGTTCCACTTGCTATGCCTTGATTCCTAAAGAGAAAATAAGCAATCTTGATGCAAGGAGTTGGAAGTGCATCTTCTTGGGCTACTCAATACCACCAAGGGATATCTTCTTTACGATGAGAAAAACAAGAAATTCATCCTTTTCAGAGATGTATTCTATCTTGAATCCTCCAAGAATGACGAAATTGTTGAGAGGCAATTTGATCATCTAGGCAGATTCACTTGTGTAAAGACATATCATGAATTTGATGATGATATTCTGGATCTTGAAGGGGGGATCCTTGTCTTGGTTCAATCTTTGAAATCTCCTTTTGAAGCACCATCTTCCCCACATGAAGAAGTTCCAGCCACTTCATCAGAACCTGGATTTCATTTGGATGCTGTGATTGAGAGTGTTGGCATAGGGGTAGACCCAAGGTTCAACGTCGCAACAATGCACCAATAAAACCCTAACTACCAGCCCTTTCGGCAACACCTGCGAAGCAGATGAAGCCTCACTCGAGGTAGAGAGAGGGGTGGTTGTAGGACTCAGATGTCTGCAACCTTGCCTGGGACACCGATCTGTGATTCTAACACTTATCAAAGCACTCATAAGTTAACATTAATCAATATCCAGTCTTAGTTACAACGCAGTTAAACCCTAATTATAGAGTATCACAATATTCATTCAGATCTAAGGTATTTAAGCACTAAGCATATGTACATAAGTCAGATCTAACATCCATCCATATTATTAAGCACTAAGCATCAACAAATCATTCATCTATATTAAAGCACTAAGCAAGTAAACACATCNATGCAAGGAGTTGGAAGTGCATCTTCTTGGGCTACTCAATACCACCAAGGGATATCTTCTTTACGATGAGAAAAACAAGAAATTCATCCTTTTCAGAGATGTATTCTATCTTGAATCCTCCAAGAATGACGAAATTGTTGAGAGGCAATTTGATCATCTAGGCAGATTCACTTGTGTAAAGACATATCATGAATTTGATGATGATATTCTGGATCTTGAAGGGGGGATCCTTGTCTTGGTTCAATCTTTGAAATCTCCTTTTGAAGCACCATCTTCCCCACATGAAGAAGTTCCAGCCACTTCATCAGAACCTGGATTTCATTTGGATGCTGTGATTGAGAGTGTTGGCATAGGGGTAGACCCAAGGTTCAACGTCGCAACAATGCACCAATAAAACCCTAACTACCAGCCCTTTCGGCAACACCTGCGAAGCAGATGAAGCCTCACTCGAGGTAGAGAGAGGGGTGGTTGTAGGACTCAGATGTCTGCAACCTTGCCTGGGACACCGATCTGTGATTCTAACACTTATCAAAGCACTCATAAGTTAACATTAATCAATATCCAGTCTTAGTTACAACGCAGTTAAACCCTAATTATAGAGTATCACAATATTCATTCAGATCTAAGGTATTTAAGCACTAAGCATATGTACATAAGTCAGATCTAACATCCATCCATATTATTAAGCACTAAGCATCAACAAATCATTCATCTATATTAAAGCACTAAGCAAGTAAACACATCAATACATCACACAAAGCATAGCAACACAACATGTACATGGTTCACCCCCACCCTGGGGCTATGTCCACCAACTCTTCTCTTCTTTATTATATTTGGTCAAGCTTATTACATGCACCTATCATCCACGTTCTACTCCATAGAAGACAAGAGATTTGCGCGCACTCTGCCAGATCTTCCTTCTTCTAGCTAGGGTACAACACCAAGCCTTCACACAATCTCTTACAGTTACTTGCACTAGCCTTACAAGCCTCACACAGTATGCACAAAGCACTTACAACTCTTGATCACATAAATCAGACTCTAGCACTTACCACACCAACCTACTAGGTCTCTCTTTCTTACATCACCTATCTACTTATTTATAAATATGCCTAAACATGGGTAAACCCATGGGACGACATCCCATTCCCATTACATAATCTCGAATCCCAAAAAGGGCCCTAAAAGGGGTTGAGATCTCACGATCTCTACTTTGTCTTGCGATCGACCTTCGATAGCTTGTTGAAGTCCCAAAATTAGGTCAAACATGACCAAGAATCCTCAAAACTTGGTCAAGGGCCAATAGGCCCCCAACACTCATCTATGACTCGTCTCGAGTCACTCTGATCTGACTAGTTTTGCTTCAAAAGCCTCGATCTTGGCTCGAGCTGCTTCAACTTATTGCTGTGCCACAACCTCTTGTTCAATGAACTCTTGTATGACTTCTTTTTTGATAGGTCCCTCTAGGCACTGTTTAGCTGCAGTGACGACTTGCTCCAATTCCACTCCTCGGCCTTTGATCTCTCTGAACAATTGGTAAGCCTCATCCTGTATAGGTTGGAGCCTCTGAATTACTTCCATAACTCTGCTCTGAATAGTGTGGATCTGCTGCTAGGTGGTGCGCTGTTCTTGGGATCACTTCATTCTTTCCACAACTGACAGGGGCTTCAACTACGCCTGTATTGTCTCTTCTTGCTGCTTCGCTTCCTGTAGCTGCGAGTCCATTGCCTTCAATTCTAGATTCTCAGTGAGTCACTCATACATCTGGGCACTACAATCACTCAGTTTCTTGCATTGAATGGAAAAGAATTTGATTCTTTCAACTGCACTTCAAGCAATTGCTTCTCTTTGATCCCTTACATCCTGCGGGGTGTCGGGTACGATGCAGAGCTCTAAGTTTGCTATTCATTGCTGTAGCTGCTGGATAGCTTCTGGGAGCTGCTCTACTTGATGCATGACTTGGTCTTCTGCCTATGGTTCTAATCCTTTCACAGAGTGGAGTGCTCTATTGACTGCTTCTTTCACTTCGAGTTGCTCTGCGAGCAACTGTTCTTTTTCTTGTTGCATCTGTGCTTTCTCTTCTTCAAACTTTGCCTGGAGAGAAAGCTTCTCTTGTTCTACAAGTCGACGTTGTTCTACAAGTACTCATTGCACTCGCTTCAAGGCCTGGGTGGCTTGTTCTATTTCTTCTTGTGCGTGACGAAGGCGAGCTTCGAACGCATCAGCTAGTCGACGGAGTTGGGATGGCTCATCTCCCAACTCTGGTTCTCCTGATGGCAAGGGCACAGTGGACATTGCGTGGCTGGGCTGAAGGGCCTGCTGTACCCCTCAGAGGTCAACCTTAATTCTATCGTACATTTCCTCCTTCTTAGCTTGTTGTTTCTCCACAATTTCTAGAGAAGCATCGTTTAGGGATGCTATGATGAAGTCAAAATCATTGCTAGTGAGCACAGTCTTCATCTTGGTCATGGTGGCTCTGGATTTCTTCCGGGAAGAAGGTTTCAGGGGAGAAACCTTCCTCTTCTTCAGGGGATCAACCTCATCTATGAGCGGTGTTACTTCTCCTTTCTTATGTTAATATCCTTTTCCATTTATCTCTTCTACTTCGTCATCACCCCCTCGGTCAGGTGATACTGAAGCAATCTTACATGAGGCATTTCTTAAGTCTTGGACCTCTTTAATCTTCTTCCTTCTGCTGGTGCTAGGTGTGTTTTGTTCTTTGTGAGTGGCCTCCGGGTTGTCCAGTTCAAGGTCAGAAATCTCTGTAGGGTCAGCGGGGATAAGGAGGTCCACGGACCAGTCCTTAGTGATCTCCTTAAGGTCCTCTTCCGTGAGTTTGTAGTACAACTAAAGCTGCTCCTTATGTTCATCGGCTCGTGCTGTAATGTAGATGAAGTGTTGATCTGCGCATAACTTCATTAGGGGTCGAAACCTCTGTAGTGTGTTCAGATTCATGAAAGGTTCAACTTCGATGGCTCTCTTCAGCTAAAGGTAATATGTGTGAAAAACAACGTTCGACTGCCACTATTTGTTCATATCACTCAAGTACCAGAGTGTGGTGAACTTCACAACAAGTGGCTCAAACGATTCAATATCCGAAAAGGTCGCACCTTCCAGCATCTCCCAGGCAACAAAGGCGATGAGGATTAGGAGCCAGCTAAAGTGAAACTCGTAGCCCTGATCCTGTGCCTCGCGATAGTCTAGTTCGAGCTAATTAACTAGGTACTTCACCCAGTTCATCTGTAGACCTTCCACACACTTCCCTGCAAGGTCATTGACAAATCCTGTGACCTACATGGGTCGATTCTTCCTTACTAATTTTTCGGCTATTAACTGGCAGGCTAGGTGCACTGCACGATTCTGGATGGAGGCTACCTTGTAGGCTCGCGTCCCCTTTTCAACATCGTTGTATGTATCTTTGATCTTCTATGCTAGTGTGCTATCTGTGGATTTTCCTGGATAAAACTCCTGCGGGTCGGGTCCTTGCATACTTAATCTAGTGATCCTATGGATCAACATCGAATCGACTGTGATATGATGGTCTATCCATAAGTAGTCACCATGGTAACATGAAAGGAGTAGCTTGACACATGAGTTGATTTGTTGGTGCCTTCTGAAGTGTGTGTTATAGGATAAATCGATAAATGCAGACATAAACTAATCTCCCTAGATCTAGAACAAAACATGATAGGACATGACGCTTCCCCTAAGTTATAATCATTGATCTAAGTGTCAAAGAAGCAAGTGATGAATTACCTTTGAGATCGCTTCCTTATGTATTTGTTGTTCCCACTTCGCTCTGATGCTCTTGTGAAATCGGATCTGCAACGACACAAACCAACCAAAGTGAAAGCAACTATGATAGATTCAATGAAAACTTAGACATGTGATCAAGGAGTCATGTAATAAAATGAGAATAATTTTATGGGAAAGAAACATGCCACTGTATTATATTGAATGAAAGTGGAAGATACAACCCAAATGCCTTGATGTCGCAAGTTCCCTTTTAGTGGTCGTTCATTCCAACACACACATATATTCGTTCAAGAGTTTGCATGAAGGTGATCTTCAAAAGTTTGATGGATGAATGCAGACCTCAAACATCAATTGAAATATTATTCTTCACACATTCTCCAACCTATTCTTCCAGCAATCCTTTGCTCAACTTTGCTTAACTGTGCTTAACCTTTTTGATGAGAAGCCCATTATTATATAGGAGAAGATGAAGTGGTTAAAGGGATGAGGATGACCCCACCAGATCAGAGAAGTCAGTAGGATCATAACCATACAGACGCCACCTCACATTCCAGAAGATTCTCCTTCTAGAAACTTCTTGAACCCCTTTCCTCTTTTGGCTTTCAAACGCCACCGCACCCTTCCTATATAGTAGCCTATGGAAATCCTGCAAGCCAGCTATAGAGCAGCCTGCGGAAATCTTTGATTTCCGCACTATACACTATGGGTAGCCTGTGACGTCCTTCTAAAAAGTAGCCTTTTAGAGGAGGAAAGAAATCACTTTTCTCAGGCAAAAGATTATTTTGAGGGCTTGATTACATGCTTGTAAAGTCATCATGAGGGTGACCAAAATAATGTGTAACAGAATGCCCCCCAAAGTATGAGGTCGGAACTTGTGATGACCGAAATACTTTGTAAAATACATGTGTGTGTTGGGAACAAAGAATGCACCAATCGGGAACTTGGAAACAAACAAGCATCTGCACAATACGATACCATATCTGAAGTAGGCATTCCCATGTTCAGACTACAAATGATTGAACTTATAAGTGTAAGTCATGGCCACTAATAATACAATGTGGATCCATGTCATCAAAATGTTACATAGCCACCAAGAATACACTGTGGATCTATGTATGAGAAACATTTGGATGCAAACATAGCCACAATACATACAAAGTGGTTCTATGTGTCAATACAAATCATCAATATTCCATCGTAACTTGGACCATGAATGATGAGATCTAGGGTCTTCAAACCCGTCGTTCGTAAGTACAAGTGTCGAAGTGTGATTACAAGTGTCGAAGTTGAACATGGTCAGAAACCACTTAATTACCGTCATTGATGAAAACCATTAACAAGTGCGAGGGAAATCACCATTGATGTCAATGACTCCCAAGGTACCTTAGTACAATCCAATGAATGTGAATGAATGAGATGAAGTCAAACATTCGATGGAATCTTTTGATCAGGGACCAATGATGTGAATCCACTGTCAAGAGCAAAGAAACCTACCATTGAGGCATGCAAGCTCTAAGGTACTAAATGATTTCTAAGTCTCATCCCTAGATAATGAGTTGAAGTTGTCAGGAAGAGACTCGTCACAAGAGGACCTTGATGTATCCCCCATCAATGACATGAAATAAGTAACAAATTTAGGATAAAGTGAAACATAAATATGATTTGAAACTGACACAGGGAAGGTCGACATGGTAGGAATTAACAATTGCAGATGGCCGACTCAAGAGAGGGCTCATTCGGACTGCTCTTGAACATATGGATGACATGACGACAGTCTTGGGAGCATTGACTCAAAGACGACCCAAGATGTAAACTTGCAGAAAGTTAGACAAGAGACAAATGGATTTCCCAACCCAGATTTAAATGAAAAAAGGGGTGTCATCTTCAAGAGCGAGTAGTACTTCCACTGACACAGATATAGAGACACATTCCTATCCCAAATTTCCTCCACCATTTCTGGCGAGTACCTCTTTATTTTTACACAAGCTTGAGGAAGATAACATATGCTTGTAATGTAAGCTCGTCCTTCGGACAAGTCCCTTGGAGTATTTTTAACGAACCCTAAGAAGGAGTGGTTCGGTCCCATGTGGGTCTTTCGATGTTTGTTTAACGAGTCCAAAGATAGAAAACTCAAGGGTTTTTCATGTTTATAGAGTCTGAAAAACACTTAAAGAGAACTCTCTCAGTTCCTTTTTCGTAAAATAGCTCGATGGGACCGAAAAAGTGATAAACTATCGCCCATCGAACACTTTATTCAAATACTTTTACGAGCGTGAACAGAACAAGGTCCCTCGACAATATTTTCATTTTTATGGAGTGTGAAAAGAGCTTAAATGATACTCCATGCATGTCACTTTTCGTGTTACCAAGATGAGTACGAAAGGACGACAGAAGTATACTTAGTTGTGTTCTCATAAATTTTCGAGCACGAGAACGAACGAAGAGTGAAATCGAGGTTTTACTAAAAAACCCTGAAAAATATCGATATGCGTAACAAAGAGAAAACAAATTAAGGAACAAAGATCTATACTCAGTTAATTAGGACTTTAGTCTTCTTCCCGCAAGAAACAAGACACTCACGAGACTATTAGTTTTGAGGGTTTATAACCAAACACATTTATATAATATAAAATATTATGAAAGAAGGTAAAAAATGAAATAAATAAGAGTAAGAGCTCTTTTTTACCATTTCATTTGTATTTGGTCAAGAACTTGTCTAAAAAACCCTTTTTCACCCCTTACTTCGACGATCGATTGCGAGGAGCACAGGAGATCAATCAATGGACGGTTTCCGTGAAAACAATAAGTTCTTCATCTTCTTCCTTTTCAATGGTTTAAAATTTGTTTTTGGTGGTCACAAAATGATTTTTTTGGTGATTTTTGGGCCGGTAAGCGTGCGCTGGGGCCGCCGCAGGTGGCCAATATCGGGCCCTGTGGAAATCAAGGATTTTTGCAGGTGACCAATGGCTCGCCTGCAGAAATCCCACACTATAATTGAAACTCAGTTGTGGCGGCTGAAAACCAAAAAAGAAAAGCAAGCATTGAACCAAAAAGAATTCCAAAAAGGATGGATAAAGGTGCTAACTATCCTCTCTTACTTCCATGCAGGTGTTTGATCGCAAAAATGTTGGAATGGAGAGAACTTGAGCATGAAGATGACAACTCTATGGCTTTGAATGATCTAGGAACCATTAACGCTCTTCAACAACGCGGCCTATTGAATTTTTTCAAAATCCAGGGCATGAGATCCCAACGAAGACTATTAGAGTACTTGATCCATATGTGGGACGCGAAACAACAAGTATTTCACGTGGGTGTTCATGTCCTTTCCTTGGACATTGAGGATATCTATTTTCTAACGGGGTTATCCCATCATGGGGCATGTGTGACTCTGACAGGGGGTCGAGGTGGTGTCTTGCCAATGAGTGAGTATATCCGTCGGCACTGTGAACCTGATGCCAAAAGACGCAAAGGTAAAGTGGCTATATGAGGTGTGCGAGATCTGACTCTCAGAACCATCCTCTTTACCATTGCATGGATGGTAGGAAGCGTGTTTCTGCACATGGCGCTCCAGAGTTATTTTCAATATGCCATTGAATGTATGGAACCTCAAGTATTCATTTGGTGTGACGGTGTGCTCCGCAGTATGAAGACATAACTCACTAAAAGCAAGAGAGGAGACCTAAAGAAGTTTGGGTTTGGGTCCATTTTGGTATATTTCTTCTTGGAAAGAGTCCCTCATTTGTGGCTACAGGTAGAGTGGGGAATACCAACCCCATTAGACCCAAGAATGAAACGATGGTATGACCTTATGGCTCAGCACGTAGCAAGCCCCATTATCAAGTACAATGATGCATTTTTTGACTGGTTAAGGCCCCAAATATTGATGATTGATGATTATGCATATGCTGGCCTGAACTTTTAGGGTGATCCCAACTTGGCTCTCCCTGAGGTATTTCAGTGGGGAGATCTAGGTAAGAAAGACATTTTGTTCTTTATAGTGTTTTGTGGTTTTTAGGATATTAGATGTTTTTTTGTGTTTTCGATCTAAAGACTTTTCAGAGACTTTTGAATATGCAGATGTAGGGCCGCATCAAACTCCATGCACATCTTCGATTCATAGGTGAGGAGAGGCACGTGTGGTAGCAGGGTGGGATGCTGATGACTATGAGACGATGGAGCAGAACTTAGAAGGCTTGACAGTAGGCATTCCCGATATGTCAATCGAGGAGGTCCTGAGGCGTTATCAAAGCCATACTGTAGGTGTGTCTGGCTCACTTAGTCAGTTACTTCACATGGTAGGATGAGCAGTAGTGTGCTATCTCAAGCGACATCCATGATGCCATTTCCAGTGACATTCGTGATGCTATTTTGTAGGAGCCATGGGCTGTATATTTTGATATTTTGGTCCTTGGATGGAAAACACTTTTTGTAAAAAATTTTCATTATATATATACATGATGCTTCTACCAGCTTACTCTGCTTTTATATACAATGTGTAATGTGTGATTGGATTTATAAATTGTTGGACACACCTACCACACTTAGAGGGGGGGTGAATGAGTGTGGGGCTCTTTTTCCCAAAACTGCCCTCTTGCACAAAAACTCATCAATTAACATTCAACATTTATTCATT
>SNQJ01S0007190.1:202993-229141 GCA_010110895.2 Picea sitchensis
ATCAATGACATATGATCCAACAATCTCCCAAGTAATCAAACCATTGGCATCAATGACAAACCATTGGCATCAATGACAACATGATCCAACATAAATGTCTCAAATGTCTGTCTAACACATAATTAGCTAGAGCATTAGTTAATGTATTTAGACATCTAGGAATGTGTTGATATTCAATATAATCAAAATAACGTTCCAAGAGGCGAATTCGTAGATATACCTGTAACAAAGTAGGACTTTGGATAGTGTAGACATTACTTAACTGAAGCACTACTAGCTGCGAATCAAGTCATACAACGAAGTGACGTATCCCAAGCGAGATAGCATCGATCAATAATTCAATCACTGCGCTATATTTTGCGATATTATTGGTTGCACGACCGAGGCAAACACCTTGTAAACTGATAAGTTCATTGGTGGGTGCATAGATTGCCCAAGCAACAGAAGCTAGGTTCTGAGTACTACGGCTAGCACCATCGGCGAAGCTAATATAGGGTAGAGAAGATGTCGACATTTGGAAACCAAGCACAATCCAAGGTAAGTAGTTGGGGGTTGAAAGCAAATAATGAAAAACACACAAGAGTATGGTACAGTAAAAGTACAGGCACTCATGCAGAGACAATCTAAGCATAGTACTTCTTCAAGTAAAGCTCATTTCTTGGTTCAATCAAAGGAATGCCATCATAATCTACTAACTCATAAGCTTCCTTCTCTAACACTCGTTTGACGATATATGGACCACGCCACATAGCTTCGAATTTTCTGGTTCCTAGCGGATCACGATCTTGTTCATAGAGGAGAACTAGATCTCCCTTAGAGAAAACATGCAGCTTGACATGCTTGTCATATTGGGATTTTGCGTGTTTCTTTTGGGTTTCAATAACTAGGGTGGCATCACGACGGGTCTCATCTAATTTCATAAGATACAATAGACGTTCCTCTTTGGCAGAGGTGTTCGGGAGAAGTTCGATGGCTAGATTCAAAGATGGTATTTCACATTCAATTGGGAGAACGAATTCAATGCCATAGACTAGTTGAAAGGGGGTAAATCCCATGGCAGACTTCACAGACGTCCGATAGGCCCATAATGCTGAAAACAACATCGTGTGCCAGGTGGTCTTATGGATTCCTATTATCCGATGAAGTATAGTGATAAGGATTTTATTTATTGCTTCAACTTAGCCGTTGGCCTGTGGATAGTAGGGGGTTGAGTTTTCATGCCGAAGACCCAAATTGTCGGTAAGTTCAAACATCATAAAGTTTCGAAAATGGCTACCGTGATCAGTAACGATAGCTTACGGAATCCTGAATGGAGTAATAATATGATTAAATATGAAAAGGGATGCAATTTTCCCAGTATTGTCGAATGTGGGCATCGCCTCAACCCATTTTGTGAAATAATCCATGACTACAATAATGTATCTATGCCCCCTGGCCGAGTGAGGGTTACAGGTCATGAAATCGATACCCCATTTTGCGAAAGGTCTGACAGAAACTACATGGTGTAAGGGAGCGAGAAGTGATCTTATTTTATTATTGTACGTTTGGCAAGCATGGCATTTTTGGACGACAATAATACAATATTTAAATAAAGAAGGCCAAAAATACCCTGCTCATAAGATCTTTTGGGCAGTAGCATACCCAGACATGTGACCACCACATGCTCTAGAATGGCAGTCATTCAAAGCTTTCTCAGCCTCGTCATAGGTGAGATCGTTGAAAAACAGAGTCAACCCCACGATGATAAAGAGTGTCACTGAGGATGATATATTGACGAGCTTGATATTGTATACGATGACGGTCAGTGCTAGATAGATCGGGGTGGAAAGTTTGAGTCTGGATATATATAATTATATCTCCATACCAAAGGTCATTAGAACTGATCAAAAAATGATATTTGTCGGGTAAAGAATCTACTGCTACATTTTTTGTCTCAGTGCAGGGAAGGTTACACATCAGTTCGGTAAACACCAAAGATTTCTTAGACTTAGCACATTCGAATTCTAAGTCAAACTCTTGGAGAATCACTATCCATTTAGAGTATTTTCCCCCTAGCAATTGGCATGTAAGAATGTGTTGCATGGGCTTGCAATCATAAATTATAGTGGCCTTGCGTAATAGGATGTAGTGACAGAAATGTTGGACAACTTGAACAGCTGCCAGGGCCAATTTTTCAACATTTAAATACTTGGTTTCGGTGGTCGTGAGACTCTGACTCAAATAATAGATGACATATTTGTCATGTGAATCATATTCTTGGATGAGAACCATGGTGAGGGTAGAGTCCGAAGCAGCTAGATAAAGGAAGTTATCTTGACTATAATCGGGTGGGAAAAATAATGGGGTATGGGTTAAAATTAGTTTCAAATCTTCGAAAGCTTTGTTGGTAGTGGAATCCCATACGAACTCAGAACCTTTCTTTAGTAGTCAAGTAAATCTGAGCATTAATTGAGTATAGTTTGGGATGAAATGACGTAAAAAGTTTGGCTTCCCTTGCAAAATTTGAAGCTGGCGAAGTGAAGAAGGAGGAGGGAGATTGAGGATCGCCTCGACCTTCAAAGGATTGACCCTAATCCCTTGGTGTGAAATGAAAAAACCTAGGAGTCGACCGACCTCCACATAGAAAACACATTTGTGTGGGTTTAAGCGTATACGATAGAACCGACAATGAAGGAAAATGGCTCGGAGGTCTGTCGGATGGTCACTACGATGCATGGAATGTGCTAGTAGGTCATCTAGATATGGCTATACAATGTGATTAGTATCATGAAAAGCATAAGATATGGCACATTGAAAAGTCACATTGACGTTCTTTAAATCGAAGGGTAGTTTCCAGTAGGCAAAGGTGCCCCAAGGACAAATAAAAGCGGTTTTGTGTTGATCCGCTGGCAAGATGTTGATTTGATTATAGCCGGAGAAACCATCCATTAAAGAGAAGATTTCACTCCTAGTGCAATCGTCGATGATCTGGTCAACAAAGGGGGTGGGAAAGTTGTCCTTAGGAGAAGCTTGATTGATATCTCTATAATCGATGCAGACACAGATTGTACCTTGTTTCTTGTTAACCGGGACGAGATTGGATACCCAATAAGTTAAAGCCACAAAAAAAATAAAGCCAACTTTAAGAAGTTTTTCGACTTCAAGCTTAATAGTAGTTGCTTTACGGGGGTGGACCAGACGAAGTCTCTGTTGGATAGGTCTAGCACCCAGGTACATCTTAATTTCGTGAACAAAAATATCAGGGTCAATACTTGACATTTCTTCATATCTCCAAGCGAAGATGTCATGAAACTCTTGGAAAAGTGATTTATATGCGACAACCTCGACAGGGGAGCACGAAGCTCTGATGTGAACATTTTCAACAACTCCAAGTTTAATGGATATGTCGAGGGGGATGGTGGGTGAAATATTACTTAAGTTCCCTTCATATAACACGTCGTATGCAGATTCAAAAATAGAGGAAATGACAACAACGATCGACGGAGTCGAGATCTGTTGGTAACTCTCAATGGTGTGTTGTTTGAGGAAGAGAATGGAGCGATGATGTCCATCATCCCTAGGGGTGTCTTCCATCGACATAACTGAAATAATCATCTCGTCTGTGGGAAAAATAACATGGAACGGGTCAGGAGATGAATCATCAAGAGAGAGGGTAGAAGGGGTTTCCGATTGAATGGCTTGATAGATAGACTCAACCGGACTTAAAGGCATTTGGTTGTCGTAGAGAGGATAATCACCAGGTTGAGGTATTAACCATGGGTCGAAAGAAGTGTGAGTTTGGCGAACCGAGGTGGAAATCATGTTGATCGAGGCAACCAAAGGAGGTGGAACATCGGGAGGTGGGATTGGGAATGTGCCCATCAGAGTGGAATCTTTAAGTAGGCCTACACCAACGTTCTCATACCCAGGAGGTGTCTTCACGATAAAAGGTATGTTGCTAGTACCGGTGTCAGAGTTGAAAAAGGATAGCTGGTCGATAGTGATGACCTTTCCCTGATGTGGAAAACGTAAAGCACGGAAAAGGATAGACACAACGACGTGCATCACATCAATCCAACTATGGCCAAGTAAGAGGTTATAATCAAGAGGTGCATAAAAGACCTCAACTACAATGTTCACCAATTTGCCTTCCAATGTAATAGACAATGAAGGAAGTACGTCGTAGGGTTTAAATCTAGAGCCATTGAATGATTTAAGTGTGTTATGTGATTCAGTAAGAGGAGGAGAGCCAATGGCTTTCCAGCAGGCAATAGACATGACACATGTGGAGGCACCCTCATCAATAACAGTCCTACAGATATTCTTGTCAGAGACAACAACTTGTATTTGGAATGCTAGTTGAGGGGGGAGTCTCATATTGTGATCTTCGAGGTAAAAAATTATCAAATTTGTATCTGTAGGATCAATTCCACCGATAGCATTTAGTAGTGCCTTCCGTTGAGTAGGGAAAATTTGGAGGACTTCAAGAGCTGACATCACAGAAGGTGCTTGTGCCAAATCTTCTACAATACCATAGTTCTGAGTAGCACGTGCATGAGGGTTGAAGGCAGACTTTCGAACAACACCCTTTGGGGGAGGGCGAAGAACTGTATCGAGACTCATTCGTTTGAGAGGAAGAGGACTGTTGGGAGGTGAAGTTGAAGGAGGTTGTTGAACCAATGAAGGTGGTATATCGTCAACCTTCTTCTTTGAGGAAGAATAATCTGTGGATCGAGTGGTCAGTGTAACATTATTCTTTCTGGAATCACCAGTACACATGAGTACATAAGAAGTAGTGGAGGGAGAGGGTTGGTCATGGATGACCAGTTGGACCTGCTGTTCAGAAGGGAAAGGTTGAGACAAAACGACAGGTGTGGGAGGTTTCGTGGTCCCTCGGAAGAACTTAGTAACCTTGGCCCGTCTTGGAATATCTTTCGTATAATGATCGTCACCACAAATAAGGCAAGGGTATCGGGGTTTGCGCTTATCCTTATCATCAACAGGTTGGGTTTTGGCTTTCTCAAACTACGGGTTATTTTTATCCTCCTTATTCGCACCCTCCCCCTTTTTAGATTTATTCTTTCCGGCAGGGGTAGATTGAACAGAGTTGATCTCAGAGGTTTTTCTGGTGGGAGGGGTAGGAGAGAGAGAATTTTGAACATGAATTAGACTTGGGGTTGGTGGGAGAGGCTTGTGTATTTTGAGGTTGAGCATGGAAAGTTCCAATCACACCATCAACCACATGAGAAGTAGCAAGGGTAGTTGGGGTAGCGGTAGTAGAAGTGCAAGGTGCATCAGGAAGTAAGTAGTAAAGAGTACCCGTTTGTGAATAAACGAGGTCGAGGTATTGAGCGCGACTGATAGCCTGTTCTTCGGTGACAACTCCACCCATGGAAATATCATGATAAATTTCATTCATGAAACATTTCGTGAACCACTCTGCCAATAACTGATCGGGAAGATCGAGTTTGATCAAACGTCGTCTTCATCTCCACTCATGAATGTGATTGGAGATGTGAGTTGCCTTAGTTTGCTTGAAGGAACTCAGGATCTCAGTTCCTATTTCATAACAGATTGGTAATTGGTAGTGTGTAAGAAAATCCATGACTAGGGCATTAAAGTCAGTGAAGAAACCTCGTGGTAGTTCTATACACCACTTTGCAACAGAACCCGTGAGAGTTCATTGGAAGAGTCGTAACTGAATGGAATCATCCATCAAAGATTTGGATGAACACCAAAGGTGGAAAGTCAAGACATGGTTGTTCAGATCCTCTCTTGGTTTACCGTCAAATTTTGGAATGTTGGATGGTAATTTGGCCAGTATAACGGGCCAGTGGGGAGAATGTAGGATAGGATCATTCAAGATTCTAGACAAATCAGGTAGATCCAAAGTGGCTAAAAAAGGTAATTGTCTATTCACAGGAGGATACTGGTGACTTTGGGGAGGGAGTCCTGTTGGTGTATCACTAGGACCATAAGCAATCTGCATGTGAGGTGAATGTCCTAACAGATTCATATGTGTGTGCAGAGGCATGTAGCCCATAGGGTTGTACTGATTGGAGATGTTCCCTCGGGGAGGGACACTAGATTGGACGTTCGATCCCCAAATGGTATTGGAAGAACTGAGGTATGATTGGCCTGAAATAGGGGGTATAAAAGAGCTAACTTGAGGTTGTTTCCCCCCAGATGATTGTGGATTTCCTTGAATAAGAATATTCCAATACTGGGCTAGTGATTCGGGGATGTTCTATCCATATTGTGGATTATATCCTCAGAGTGGGGGTTGTCCTCCAGGTGAGGATGATGCCCCAATTTGGGTTTGACCTCCAAATTGAGTTTTCCCTCTTCGGTTATACTGTCCCCCAAGAGGAATCTGATAATTAGAAGTGAATAATGAAGTATAAATTCCAAAGGTGGTAGAGCCACTGGGTCCGAATCCTCCTATAAAAGGTGGATAAGACCCTCCAGAGAGGAACTGGGATGGTTTCGGAATAGAACCAGAAGCAACATTATACCCAGGAGGAGTAAAGACTCCAGAAGCTCCAGATGGAACTTGGGTAGGAATGGGGATAGAAGCATTCAAGGCATTATACCCAAGAGGGAGTGACATGATTTGTCTAGATGAACACGGTGTACCAATAGGAGGTTGGCTAGCCACTGTGTTCCTAGTGAGGATAATCGTAGTGTTTGGGACCATTGTGTAATGGGCCTGCTGAAGAAGGATAGTTGAGCTAGGACCAACCTCTAAACCAACGAAGAAATAACAAGTTGTACTGTTAAAGTGATCTAAAGGTATCATAAATGTAGTAGATGTTTCAGGTGGTTCATAAACGACAAGTATCTTAGATTTTGCCTTTGAGTCAGGAGGGTTCCCTCTAGAAGTCAGAGTTCGAGATATGTCAGTGGTCCAAAAAGGATCCTCGTTTTTAAGGCCAGCAAGGATTTCAGTTGGTATTTTAGAAGTGTCAGCAACAAGTTCTCTCGACAAATTTATTCGGAGAATACCTCTCTCGTATCCAGGAGGTAAGTGAAAAGCATCCAAAGAATAAAAAATGATTCAAAAACTTTCTAAAGAGTCAGTTCTCTTCGCTTGTGAAGGTATGTGGTCCTAGATCTCACTTTGTTAAGTAGAGTCCTCCAATGGATTAGGGAGCAAGGGTTTGGAAACTTCTGGATATTCCAAAGGTAGTCCTTGCATCCTACGCAAACGACGTGGAGGGTCAATGTTGGCTGAACCAAAAATTTTACCAAAAAAATCTATGGCCAACTATGTAAACAAACAACACTCACTAGTAGAATCTAGTAATCAAAACCAAGCAAACAAAACCTTCTTGTTCCGAAGTCACTAGTTTGTGATGAAATCCAACGTCGCAAAGTCAAGACAAGAAGGGGCTGAGATAGGGTGGAAAAGTTACATTGACGACTTGCTTAACGAACTTAAACCCTGGTGCAAGCTCCCAAAGATAATCGTGGGTATACCCTCCAAGGAGCCTGAGTGAGTCTGGACAATGTTGATTCCAGGTACTGTGAAGACTTGCCCCTCCATAGTCACCTCGTGTAAGACCCTAAGAAGATAGGCAACTAAGGCTACCAAAAACAACAATGATGCCTAGGGAGAGAGTCGACAGTCCAATCCACGCTCAAGTGTAGGGTATCTAGCCCGAAATCAACTTGAGAGGCTTCCACTCATCATTGTGGGTATAACTTCAAGCGACCCCCATAATACGTGCAATCTCTACACCGAGATCAACAAAGCAGGGTGAGTAACTCTGTCGATCTCAATGCGACCTCAGGTTTGACCCTTGTGTGAGAAGGGCTTCCTAGGACAAAATGTTGTAAATGGAATTTTACACTCCCTATCACAAGATTCTATTGTGATTTTTTTGCTTTGGAGAGTGTGTCTCACTGCCTATTCCAAAGCTCTAGCCTAGCTAATGTTGGTGTAAAAGAGCCCTAGAAAAAATTACTAGTTAAGTTTTAGATTTTCGCAATATTTTTAAAGGCTGTCGTTACTCAAGAGGGAGACGGGAATGAAACCGATGTTATGTAAGACCCTGACGCAACAATATACAAATAGAAATGAATGATGAAAATTTTGCTTAATGAATTCTATCTACAACAGGAAGAAGGTGTTTCCGGAATGATGTAAACTACAAAATATACTTCCTTTTTCTTTAAATGAACACAATTTCAAACAACCAATAAACAATGAAGTTCTTCGATGTTATCTTTGCTTAAATGCAAAATTTTTTCTTATGTATTATTATTCAAAAGGACGAATAACTTCAAATTATTCCTTTCTAAGACTAGACCAAGGGCATGACATAGAAAAGACAAGAAATCCAAGAAAATTTATACCTTCAACAAGCACCCAAATCAAACTTTCAATGAAGACAAAAAATAAAAAATGATGAGAAAGTATTCCCTCAAATGCAAATGAAGAAACAACCTCTGAATCATCAAGCAATCCAGAATACGTAATCAATCCAAAACTTCAAATCCAATCCAATATTTTTAATCGAACAAGCACTCAGATACAAGCTCAGAGATTATACCCTTGTTGTTAAAAACCAAAATGAAAACTGGAAAATGACTAAGAGAGGTGTTGGAACTCCGAAAACCAATAAACAATGTGTTAAGCATGAGAAAACAGTAAAAAACTGGCTAAAAATTCTCCCCCCCAGCTGACTAAAGAAAAATCTGGGCATCGACAGAGGCCAAAACCCCACTAAAAAATTTCACAGACACTGTCGCAGGCTAGCAACACATTACAGTGCAGAAATCTAGAGTTCCCACAGGATAGAAACAGACAGAGTGCAGAAGGTACGCACTGAAGAAAATAACTATGGTGCGGAAATCAAAGATTTACACAGGCTAGGTACAGGGTGTAGTGCAGACATGTTTGAAAATCAAAGAAATTTGAGAAAAAGGTAAAAAATCTCTGTGAACTTTCAAACTCAGAGAGTTTGAATGGATCTCCCATAGACTGAGAGTCTAAGTTCAGATAAAAAAGAGTAGGTAAAAACAAATGGCCAACAAAAAACCACAATCAAGTCATATCCCTAGTGGAGTCGCCAATTTTCTTATATAATAAATCTGTAAATGCGGACATGAACTAATCTACCTAGATCCACCTGGATCTAGAACAAAACAGGACAAGAAATGATGCTTCCCCTAAGTTATAATCATTGATCTAAGTGTCAAAGAAGGAACTGATGACTTACCTTTGAGATCACTTCCTTATGTCTTTGTTGTTCTTGCTTCGCTCCAATGCTCTTGTGAAACCAAATTTGCAATGACACAAACCAACCAAAGTGAAAGAAACTATGATAGATTCAATGAAAACTTAGACATGTGATCAATGATTCATGTAATAAAATGAGAATAATTTTATGGGAAAGAAACAAGCCACTGTATTATATTGAATGAAAGTGGAAGATACAACCGAAATGCCTTGATGTCGCAAGTTCCCTTTTGGAGGTCCTTCATTCCAACACACACATATATTCATTTCGGAGTTTGTATGAAGGTGATCTTCAAAAGCCTTATGGATGAATGCAGACCTCAAACAACAACTAAAATAGTATTCTTCACACAATCTCCAACCTATTCTTCCAACAATCCTTTGCTCAACTTTGCTTAACTATGTTTAATATTTTCCATGAGAATCCCATTATTATATAGGAGAAGTTGAAGTGGTTAAAGGGATGGGGATTATCCCACCAGATCAGAGAAGACAGTAGGATCATAACCATACAGACGCCACCTCACATTCCAGAAGATTCTCCTTCTAGAAACGTCTTGAACCCCTTTCCTCTTTTGGATTTCAAACGCTGTCGCACCCTGCCTATATAATAGCCTGCAGAAATCCCGCAGGCCAACTATAGAGTAGCCTACAAAAATATTTTATTTCCGCACTGTACACTATGGGTAGCCTGCGACGTCCTTCTAAAAAGTAGTCTTGTAGAAGAGGAAAGCATTCACTTTTCTCAAGAAAAAGATGATTTTGAGGGCTTGATTACATGCTTGTAAATTCATCATCAGAGTGACCAAAATAATGTGTAACAATGTGGGATTTTCATTACATTTAACAGGGTGGACTGTGCGAGGTTCATCGTCCATGGCTGAGGGATTATCTTTGAGTTCTTCCCCTTCATCTTGGTTAGGTATTTATACGGGGAGAGCATACTATAATTATTGCGATCTCCGAGTTTGAAGTCAATGAACTTCAATGCTGCAGTCTTGTCCTGCTGTGCTCGAACTACACAAATCCCCTTTAGGAGGTACGCAGTAATCATGGTGTACTCAAAATATCTTGGTACACTATCATGACTCACCACGCCATCTAGAGGCGAGATGTAGTTGGGCAATATGGTCGAGATCAACTTTGCATTTGCTAGGCTAGATCTGTGTTTGGTTCTCTTTTCCGCTGATGGTCGGGATGGTTTGGCACCGCGAGTGCGCTAAGTTCTTCGGACATACATGCTCATGGTTGAATATCTCAGGTTCGAAGAGTAACTGGTCAATGCAATGGGATGGATGGCAATAACATGATGATCACTGTGCAAAATCAACTATTCTGCAGGCTCATATAGTCACAGTTGGTAAAAGTGTTCTCGTTGCATGGCATGACGGGATAAATTGATAACTTGGAAACTGGTCTCTTGTAATGGGTGAGAAGCCTTCATTAAATCAGTTATGTCCGTTATGGTGCGGTCCCAATGGTCTGGTGGCAAAATTTATGACCATAAATTCCTTTCTACCCATTTGGGCCGTCGATCTAATGGTTATACTGTTCCCAATGGATATATTGCTTCATCATGGAAAAGTGCCATGTGACGCAGTTCTGATATCCTGACGAAGTTCCAATTTTGCAAATTTTCCTTCTGTGAAGTTCCCTTTGGAACCTTCTATAACTTTTCGATCTTAGATTTATTCTTACTTATTTTTCTAGCCTTCTTTCCAGTGAGCTTTGTCTTCGAATTCCTTTTTCCATTCTGATTCTTATCTTCTTTTGGCAGAGTAACTTCGCGCTGTTGAGATTCTTTCCTAGAAATCAGGGGTAATACTTCATCTGTATCTGGGATAGGTACTTTAGTCTTCTGTAGGTCTTCTAGTGATCTTCCCACTTTGACATCCAAGTCTCTGGTTTTAAATAGCTTCGCTCGGTTCTCCTGTTCTTCAATCAAGTGTGCGATCCTCCTAGTCATGAAATCTTTCAACTCTTTCTTCTTTTGTTCTAAGACTTCTTCTTCTTTCCTTCTGGCTCGATCTCCTTCAATCCAAGGTTTTCCTAGTAACATAGCAAATGGAGAGCTGTTCTCAATAAATTTAACAACTTCAAATTCTTCCTCTCTCGAAGTTCCATGAGCATTCATAGATATCTAGGTAAGTCTTCCACATAGGGTTATCAATTTTCCTCTGAATAATCCTATTCCTCCCAATGAAGAAATCATAGTAGGCTCCCCTAAAAGTTCCCAAGTTCTTTCTGTCATGATATTTACCTGTGTTTCCTCATCCAAAAAACACAGTCAATGTCGAAGTCTCCTGTTTTTGTTTCAATGCACTCTTTTTCTTTGAAGATCTTTGATAAGATGACATGTCAGTGGTCATTCATGGTTTCTTTCATATGTAGCAATACTTTTTCTGATTCTTTCCGGGGTTCTACCATAATCTCAGTTGCTTGACCTTTCTCTTGGTTTTCTTGTCTCATATTCATCCTTTCAACCTTAGCAATCATTCTAGGGAAATCCAATACTTCATGGTCCATAGCTTTGCAACAAAGGCAGCTAGGTCTTCTTCTAGGGCATTCCTTAGCAAGATGTCCTTGTTTTCTACAACTGTAACAAAGGGTTTATCTTCTCTTTCTCTTAAATGGTCCCTGTTATAACCCTAATTTTCACCATACAAGCTTACCTGGCATCAAGCCATCTCATATTTCTTCTTTGCCAAAACACTGCCGAACAACTCTTCTTAAAAACACTTTTTATAAAGGCCCATGCACCCTGCTCTATTATTGCATGCATGTACACGCTTGCTGACCCAAAACAACCTGCGTGTACCTACAAAAGCCCGAAAAAAGGAAAGTTGTCGACATAACACACAACTTTGGGTGAGCTAACTGAAACTTCCGACCATGCATGGCCGAGGGTTCGCCCAAATACCTAGCTTCTTCTAGCCTATAAAAGAAGGGTTAGGGGTCCCATTTGGACGAGGAGAATCATAGCAAAGAAACTATACCCAATTGCATATTCCCTTTGTCCCAACCCTTTATCCATCCTTGTGCAAGAAGAGATACAAAGCAAAGAAGTTGGAGGACAGTAGAAGAGGAGCCCATGACCAGGTTCATGGAGCAACGGCCAACTTCATCATTGTAAGTTGATTTGTTGAAGTTAATAATAAAGAGATACTTTTCCTATCCCACCTTATGAGGTTTTTATGATTTATTGTATACTTGTTTATTGAAATATCTAACCCATTAATCTATAGATCAAATGCATGCGGAGTTTGTTGTTTGTTTTATGTGAATGCAGGTCAGACTTGGGAGGAGAGCTGCAATAAAAAAAGATCAAGCGTAAGGAGGGATCTACATCAAACGTCCGTAATAAGGTATGCTCATTTAACTGTGTATTTGCTTAAGAATAATGGGGATTAGGTCTGGGATGACGGTATAAAGTAGAGATCTTTAGGTCTTACTGCATGCATAATCTAACCCTAAGTGCTAGTCCGTAGAGGGATTTCCCACTCACAACAGAATTGGCGACCATACTGGGGAAGTCTCTAGGGTTCCTGGGGATATTTTTGGGTATTTTTAAGAATTGGTTTCATTTTCTTGTTTTTAAAGTTTCTACAAAAGCCTGAGCTAATAAAGATTCTAGTCTTCCATACCAGTTATCTTTGGTTCTTTGCTTGACTATAATTTTTTCAAGACCCACAGAGGTAGACACGTCCTGTATAAGGTTTACATGCATGTACCTGCACCCTGCATTCTCACAACCCGCGTGTACACACTAGCTGAGCAAGTGACAGTCGTGTGGAGATTCCAGAAAATTGCTTTCAAAGAGGCAGTCATCCTCTTCCCTGTCAGAAGTAGTCCTTCTCAGGGGTTTTCTGGAACTCTTTATAGTCTTTGTTGCTTACAGTCTGTAGCTTAGGTTTAACCTCAGATTGGTACGGTCTATGAAGTTTTCCTTGATTGGTTTTATTTTTCTTTTAAAGTAAGTGTTTGAGTCTTCAAGAGATTCTAGTTTTCAGTACCAGTAGTCTCTGCCTGGGCTGGCTTGCTTGGATTTTTGTTTTTGTCTCAGAGTTAGGGATACACATAGCCTGTATAAGGCCAGCATGTGTGTACACGCCCTCTGACTTTACACAGATCGCGTGCACATGCTTGCTGTTGAACTGTCAGTGGTGGGATTGAAGAGAAGTTTTGTTGAAGGTGAGGCAGTCATCCTTTCCTTTGACAAGAGCTATACCTATCAGGTTTTTAGGTCTTTGTCATAGCAGTCAGTAACTTAGGTTTGATCACAACAATAGCTTTCTTTTTCGTTTAGAAGTTTTTCCTCAAAATTTTCTTTTATAGGGTTTTTAGACAAGTGTGAGAGTCCATTTTTTAAAATTTGCTTGTGTGTGATTTTTGACGTGACTCTTTGTGATCTGTGCTTAGGCCATAAAATTTTTCTTGGTTTTGACTTCTTGGTATTTTTCCTTTTTTGCTTTGTGAGCATTCATATAAAAAAAAAAAAAAAAACTTTTATTTCTTTGATTGATTAAAAAGTGTTGTTTTGCATTAGTAACCAGGGAAAAGTCTTTGCTTTCATAAGTTCTTGACATTTTACTTAGATCATAAGTATCTTGTTGTCGAGTGAAATCCTGCTTTGAGTTTATTGTTCAAAGATCTTAGAAAAATTTTAAAGTTTGAAAAGTTGTTTAAAGAAAAGTTTTTGTTTCCAAGCTTTTTGTTTATTTTACTTTCGTCTTTCAAACATCACTAGTTTCACTTTCATAGCCTTTGATGTAAGACAAGCCATAAAATTAACGCTAAATCTAAAATTCATTAGAATTTTTATGTTTGTAGGGTCAACAAACTAGTTTAGGGTTAGGGCCTTGAATTAGGTTGGAGACGAAACTCTTTAAGGCCATTAAAATCAAACATTGGAGTCTGAGTTAGGGAGTGTCAAAGTCTAGTATCGTGAAAGTTATCCGAGACCCCCCTCTAACATAGGGGATAAACATGAGTTCATGTGCGGAAAGGTAGCGGAGATAACCCCTTCAAAGCTGGACCAATCGTAGTGGAGAACACATATAGAGGGCTTGTTTTGGGATTCCGTCGATTGCATTTGCCATGGGGCTTCGTGGGTCTCAAATCCATTTGAGGTCCTCAGTTGTCTTCTAGACCATTTGATTTCGATACCCTTGATAGGTTTAGGGCTCGATACCCTGCTCATTGTGGTCTACCCAACTTTCGACTGTACCCACCTGGTGACTGTTCGCGTGCTGGCAACCTAGTTGCCTATCTTTTTAGGGACATACACAAGTGACTACGGGGGTATACCGTGGTACCTAGGATAGACATCGAGCCATGCTTTGCAGAGTATACCCAGAGGGTGCTTCTGTGTTTGAGTTGCACTTGCACCGGTAAGTTGCTCTAATGTTGGTTGTTGTAACTATTCTTCCAATTAGCATAGTGTTTGCTTGTCTTATCTTGTAGGGACTTTTTAGTGTGTGTTGTTTTTTGAACGGTTAGACATCCCTAGTGTGTCTTTGATCTTCTCAAACAGTTGAGGATCACAAACTCTTCCAGTCATGAAGGCTTCAGGGCCTATCACCGGTTACACTGGATCCACCCCCACCACCACTAAGGCGAAAGCTAAACCAACAAGGGTCTTTTGAAGCGACTGGGTCACAAGAAATTGTGCCCAACCAACATCTGGAGGAATCGACTGTTTTAGACTTTGGAGCGAAAGCTCTTGGTCCACCTGAAACATCAACCATTGATATTTTGGCACCCAACATTGTATCGATTCACCCTTACAAGTGCCAAACAGTGTCGCACGTAGCAATGGAAACAAATGCTGTTACTCCTTTGGGGAATTCTTCAATTCCCACTATGGTTGTCACCATAGGAGAGTTTCCACCTCCTAACCCACCATCACCAGTTCGAGCCACCATGGTCTTGAACGCCTCTACCTCACATAGTGGTCCAATCCCATCTATGGCGGCGGCCACAACCCCTTTCCCACTAAGTGCGACAGGCCCTTCGTTCTCATACATGATGCCTAGTTCAGGTACAAGTCCTGTACTCTCCTACTCCACTTCACAGACTTCAGGTCTGGGGGCAAGGAGCTCTAACGCTCCCTTGCAAGGCCACATGAGGGGCACTCTTGCTCCTTTTAACGCTTTCCCTTATGTAGGAGGTCATATACCCCCTTCATCCCCTTCGCTCGGTAGCACGCATCAACAATCCACCGAGCCACCTGCACACCATAGTTTACCTGGAGCAGGGAGTCAAGGAACACCTTTGCATAATATGCTGGTAGGTTTGACACCATTTTCTTTGTTCGGTGCATTTGGTAACAACACCTTCTCATCGACTACTTTCCCAATTGGGGGCAACCCCAGTTTCGGACAATGTTTTCCTATGGAGGGTACTATTCCTGCATAGGGGGCAAACCTAGGAACTTCTTTCACATCAGGGCCTTGGAATTCTTAGCAAGGATCTGTTCCTTCATCAGGAATGCTGATATGGGGCAATTCTTTCCACAGTCAATGGAACCCTGGACAAAGTACTATGCCAATCCCTACGGGATTGGCATGGGGCAACCCTTCCCAAATTCCTCCGAATGTAATGTACGCCCATCCATCTACGTCCTATTTTGGGAATCAACCGATGATGTCTCCTCACACGCAAAATCTATATGCTGGTCATGGCCATGGTTTTTACCAGAACCCAAGCCAGCAGCCGAACTTTTCCTGGCAACCTAGTGCTAGTCAAACTCCAGGCCCCTTTTTCCTAGGTTATCACCAACAACCCAAACTACCTTTCCTGGCAACCTTGCATTTGCCAGACTTGACAAGGTTGTTGAATTACCCTATCTATCATGATCCACATTGGCCTCCTATACCGATGAAATTGCCTTCGGACATACCAAAGTTCGAAGCCAATCCTAACGAAGATCCAGGCGATCATGTGAGTACCTTCCACCTTTGGTGCTCATCTAACTCATTGAAAGATGACTCCGTATAATTGATATTGTTTCAACACACTCTCATTGGGAGTGCCGCGAAATGGTACATTGAGCTCGACCGCTCAAGATATTCTTCCTTCGACAAATTGGCTATGGCCTTCCTAAACCATTTCCAATTACCTGTGAGATACGATGCTGGCACATAATTGCTGGCCAATTTCTCACAGACAAAAGCGGACCATATCTATGATCACATCTGAGAATGGAGATGCTGAAAGAGTTTAATTAAGGTACTAGTCCCACCAACATTCCTGCTCGAGTGGTTCCTTAAGTCTTTGGTCCCGCAATTATCCAAAGATGTCGTGACTTCAGGAGTGTTCTCCGAAGAAGACGCCATCATGAGAGCTCAACAGCTTGAGCTCATCTATTCTCAGTCCAATTTATTATACGAGATCTTTCCAGATGTGCCACGCTCAATACTTGATAAAACCAGACAGAAAGCTAGACACATGCCGATGGTATTGTTGGTTCAGCACAAACAAAGCCCCCTTGAGCAACTGACGAAGCAGTTGCAACAATTGTCTATACAACACACAACAGCCAACCAAACTACTATTTTGGCTGCTCCCCCTACTAAAACATTGGATGTACACACAGTGCAATCGACAAACCCAAAGGCCACCCAACAACCCGAAGGAAAGAAAAAACAACGAAAGAAGGGTAAGGGGGATAAGAAACCCATGGATAATGCTGGCGGGAGCAACACTAAGAAACGAAAGGTGAGGTATCTGTGCAACTTGTTAGTGGAAGACCACCCGACCCACCTATGTCCCCGGCTTGTAGAGGCCCAAAATTTTGTGACACAACAACAACTTGCTATGTTAACAAATCCATTTCAACATGGACGAAACCTAACCCAAGCCTCTACAAGTGTAGAAAAGGGCAGTCAAGGACCCTCTCTGTCTTCGAACAATCCCACATCCGTGAATGTATATATGATGACGGGTGATGCTTTCATATCCATTAGAGCACATGACTACAGTAAACCAAGAACTTCTGAGAAGGGAAAAGAAGCCGAACTCCCATATCTTCCTCTACAGATTGAGAAGAATTTGGGCAAAACAATGACATGTATCCCAAAAGGTGCGTTCAAAAAAGATTCTCACAACCCAAATGCAAGGGTCGACCAGAACTATTTTGTGGTGGAAGATTTGTCTCAAACCCCTTGTGCGATGTCTGCTTTGGATGTCCTCCAAGCTGCCCTTCCCAGAGGAAAGCTTTGTTAACTGCTCTAGGATCTACCGAGACTTGTAATCCGGGTACCATCATGTTAGATACAACCGACTTAAAACCTCGTCTGCCTTACCATGTAGCATTTTAGATAGTAGTGGCTCACCCCACGAAAAATCTTACTCAAAATATTTTCCGTATGGTGGTTGATGAGGGCGCCTCAACATGCATCATGTCATTGGCATGTTGGAAGGCCATTGGCTAGCCCGTTTTGTCTCTTTCGCCTACTGTTCTCACAGCTTTCGACAGTCGTTCGTTCTGACCACATGGTATCATTCACTCTTTTCCCATGCAATTGGGAGGAAAGACCATGTGCATTGAGGTAGAGCTAGTCGACGTGCCCCTTGACTACAATCTTTTGTTAGGAAGGAGTTGGACTTATGCCATGCAAGTAGTGGTTGCTACAGTTTTTCGGGTCTTGTTGTTTCCACATGAGGACCGGATTGTGACCATTGATCAATTGTCTTTCTCCAGATCTGACCCTTCATTGGGGGTGTCTGCGGTCCCGATGATTGATAATCCTCAACCAGGCGTAGTCAACGTAGGGGTTGGTTTGTGCCCATCTTTGATGGGTAGCTTCGATTACCCGCCCCCTCAAGGCGATGTCAAGTTCATATCCAACCACCATAAGGTTGAGATTTTCCAAGTTTCGTCGTTTCACACGACTTACTTCACCGATCCGTGGATAATTCCTTCTCCATCAACCACGATGGAGGGGACAGGGCATCCGGGCATGTCCATGCCCTTGTCCACAGCTGAAGTAGCATACTCTTTAGTCCAGCAAGCTTCAACCAACCCAGATCCAACTCCTGCACAAGAGTTCGATCCACTTCTAGAGCCTATTTGGGCTCAAGGTTCTCTCGCTAACATCAATTCGTTAAACTTAGTCTTGCCTTCTGATGAAGCAGTAATTGAAGCAATGACTAGTCTGAACAAACCCTGGGATGATCTTCATCATAGATCATACTTTCTCCCAGAGTTAAGTAGAATCAAGGCTGGAGAATTCACCTTGACTATGACTGGAGATAGGACNGATAGGACTTGTCCTATTAATCCCTTAGCTATACACGATGTCTATGCTGAGGGTAATATGGAAACCATCACTGAAACCATACCGATCAATATCTCTAGAACCCCTGGCGTCATGGAGAATGTTTTCGTCAGAGCTGACTGCTCCCCCGGAGAGATTCAAATCTACACAGATCTATTTAAACAATTTCGTGACGTTTTTTCCCGGTCTTACAAGGAAATGCTAGGCATCGATCCAAAAATAGTTGAACATGAAATCACAACTTATCCAGATGCCAAGCCTGTCCCATAGAAGCTTCATCCAGTTAACCATAGGAAAGCAACAACCATTAAGGTTGAGGTTGAGAAAATTCTCAAAGCCAGTTTTATCTATCCTATCCATTTGACTCAATGGGTGTCAAACCCTGTGCCGGTCAATAAAAAACAAGGCACAATTCGTGTATGTACAAACTTTCGTGATTTGAACAAGGCCTGTCCCAAAGACAATTTTCCCACACCATTCATCGACCAGATAATTGATGAATGTGCAGGTTGCGATGCCTTCTCTTTCATGGATGGTTTTTCAGGATATAACCAAATACAAATCAAACCTGAAGACCAACACAAAACAACATTCATCTGTCCATGGGGTACATTCACGTATCGTAAGATGCCTTTTGGTCTAAAAAATGCTGGAGCCACCTTTCAGCGGGCCATGTCTTTTTCTTTCCATGACCTCAAGCATATAGTCTAGGCCTATTTAGATGATTTAGCATCTCGATCTCACAAGAAAATAGATCATCCCACACACCTCCGACTTATCTTTGAGCGTTGTCGCTACTTCCGGATTCGCTTGAATCCAAACAAGTGCAGCTTTTGCGTAACATCAGGATGCTTGTTAGGTTTCATAGTGTCAACAACAGGGATCATGGTCGATCCTCTCAAGGTTGAGGCAATAATTCAGTTTCCCCCCCCACGCACAATCCTTCAACTTCAGAGTCTACAGGGCAAGGCGAATTTTTTAAGACGCTTCATCACTAACTATGCCGAGATCACCAAGGGATTTATGCACTTACTTAAGAAAGGCATTCCTTTTTATTGGGACGATGCCTCTCAACGCTCTTTCGCCGCATTGAAACATGCCCTCACAACTGCCCCTCTGCTCCAACCACCTAACTATAACAAGGATTTCTTATTATATCTGGCTACAACAGAGTCAACCATTGGCATGGTCTTAGTTTAGGAAGATGACTTGTTCTCAGAATATGTTATCTATTACCTAAGCCGAGGCCTCGTAGGACCGGAACTCAATTATTCTCATATTGAAAAACTTGCGTTGGCAACAGTCCATGTTGTTCAACGGTTCCGTCATTATGTTCTATTTCTCAAGACCAACATCATTGCTGTCGTGAATCCATTTTAGTACATGTTGACATGACGGGTTATAGGCAGAAAGATCAGTATATGGATAGTCGTCCTCCAAGAGTTTGACTTAGATTTCGTTTCAATGAAATCCAAAAAGTCACTGGTCTTCGCAAAACTTATTTCAGAACTTTCGGTTGAGTCCGGGAACTTTCGAATCTTGTGCCCAAAGAGTCGCCTATCAGAGGAGGTATTTTTTTGATCACCTCTTTAGATCCCTGGTACGGAGATATACTTATCTATCTCCAGACTTTGAAGTGCCCCATCTCTGCTTCTCGTGATGAGCGTCGACGCATATGCCATCAGGCTAAGAATTATCTCATACTCGATGATACATTGTATCGGAGAGGTGTAGATTGCATCCTCCACCGATGTCTCACTCATGAAGAAGTAGTTATCGTGCTTAACGATTGCCATACTGAAGCCTGTGGTGGTCATTTTTCTGGGTTGGCAACAACCCAAAATATTCTACGAGTAGGTTACTTCTAGCTGACACTAATCAAAGATTGTATCGAATCAGTCAAGAAGTGCCACCCATGCCAAATCTTCTCTCGGAAGATGAGGGCACATCCCGCTCCCATGTTTCCTGTCATCACAGTTGGTCCCTTCACCATGTGGGGGATTGATTATACTACATGCAACCATCCTTCAGCAAGGGGGCACCATTACATCATTGTATCCATAGACTACTTCACGAAGTGGGTCGAAGCTATGCCAACGTTTAAAGATGATGGAGAGACTGCAACTCTCTTTTTAGTCAACCAGATAATAGCAAGGTTCGACGTCCCAAGGAAGATTGTCACTAACCATGGCAGTCATTTTCAAAACCAGATGATGACCGATTTGACGTAAAATCTTGGGTTACAGTAGGAACATTTGTCACCCTACTACCCCCAAGCAAATGGTCAGGTGGAAGCTGTGAACAAAACTCTTAAGACCATTCTACAGTGAACGATCAACTCAGCCAAGTCAAATTGGCATTTGATGTTATACTCGACATTATGGGCTGGAGCAGCTCAATGAGTAGCATCGTGATGCAGCCCTGGCCAACGAGGCTCACAAACATAAAGTCAAGTGTCAGTATGATAAGTCCGTTCATCCTTGGATTTTCACTGAAGGTGACCTTGTCCTGGTTTACGACCAAGATAAGGACCCCTTGGGGCCAGGAAAATTCAAACCCATGTGGTTCAGACCTTTCATCATAAAGTAGGTTCTAAAAAAAGGTGCTTATCGTCTGGTTGATTTTGAAGGGAATGCTTTGGCAGAGCCTAGAAATGGACTCTACGTCAAGAAGTATTACTCATAGGTAGGTCACCATGGGTAACTTTTGTAACATATGTATAGTCTTTGTACTATTACTTTCTAGTTTTTAAGTGTTATGGACGTGTAGTTTTGATGTATCTTTCGTCATTGTGGCAGATGTCAAGTGAACCCAAGGTGTTCATTAGGTATGCAGACGGTGCTAGCCGGCACACTCGCAGGCTTGCCTCCGCAGCTTGGGTAATTTTTACACCTCGAGGCCAGTTATTATCTTCCGGAGGTATATTCTTAGGTGACACCACAAATAATGTCATTGAGTATAGTGTAGTTATTGAGTTTCTTTGTGATGCCTTGTCATTTGGTATCTCTCATCTCCGGGTCTACCTCGACGCTCAACTGGTTGTGTCTCAGTTAAATAGAGTATACCTTGTTCATGATCCGATGCTACACCAACGTTTCCTTAGGGTACATCTCTTAGAATGAAGCTTTGATTATATTACATATTTTCATGTTCCTAGGAGATTAAACCAAATTACAGATACCCTAGCTAATCAAATTTTAGATTGGCATCTTGCACACATATGAAAGGACATACACATAAACATGTAAATACATTTAAAAAAAAATGATCCATAAGACACAAAAAGACATACAAATCCATATATAACATCATAGCCACTAGAGTACATAGATGGACGCAAGCGCCTAAAAAATATGACCAATAATGAGTCATGGGGCTTATGCCCTCAAAAACTATATACAAGTAGTGCTCTCGGAATGTGAAAATCCTAACTAAAGTTAGGGCCTGTAGGCCCTATTGTACTGATCTACAAAGTTGGCTAAATGCCGAAACAATTGGACCCACATCTGTGGTACCCCCACTACATGAGGCTGCATCGATGGTGGCAGGTCCTTAATCTCTGCCATAGGGACCGTGCGAGTGAGCGCAGTAAAGTTTCACTCGACTTGTCTCAACACCCTCTTAGCCTCCCTGGCTGGAAGATCTCCTGCTACTGCTGGTCCCCTTGCGGCGGCAGGTGTGGCCCCTGGCCGAGGATGGCACCTGTTCTGAGCATAGTCCGCATTTCGCACTAGTCCCAGATCTGCATGCAAAAAACAGATATCCATCAAGTACTTTGGTATATATAAAAAAAATGATATATAACAAAAACAACATAAAAATTACATATGTTTCACAAAAACAAAAAAAAAACAATGAAGTAAACTTACCCATCTCTCCTCGTTCCTCACCAGGAGGTACTAGTATGTCAGGGTCTCTCGAGAAATCAATCCTGGCATAGGGGTAATCCTCTATAACTAGGATCTGTTGTGACAACCACGCAAAGAAGTCATCGTCGAAGGAATCATTGGTCCTTCCACCACCCTGTCGCAACAGTAACACTGCCCATCTACACATAGCAGGAAGAGAGGCCTAATGGCCTCATACCACTACTCGAGGACTAAAGCTCAAAACTCTCTCAAAGAAGAAAGAGCATAGAATGGTCCCGAACCCAAAGTTCCTCTACGTCCGCAATCGACAATCTGTCAACTGCCTCTTCATGCACTCTAACAATGTGGTGCTCCAATCAAATATTTGTGCATTTAAGCATTGGACTGCACAATTCAACTTTGCCCGGGACGCCTGATGCAGAGCCCCAGAACCACAGATTTGCCCAATAAGAAATACTATTGCCTGTAGCGATAAGTCAATAATCTTGCTTATGGGAACCTGTGATCTCGAGCGGTCTGTATCAGCCGCACAATAAATGCCTATCAATTCCGCTATGTTATGTGGCCCTAAAGGAAAAGTCCGGAAGTTGACTAGTTCCCCTCTCCTAGAGAGGCCAGTCAAAAAATATATGTCCTCGATCGTGGGCACCAGTGACTACCCCTCTAATGTGAATGCCTCTACATCCGGATGCCATTAGTCAACCAAGGCATTCAGTAGCCAAGGTTGTGCCCGCATAAAAGGACATAAGAAGAACTTGAGCAATCCACATTGCATCAAGGCATCCACAACATTGGGGTCTTCCCGACCAACTCACTTACCTCCTCATGCTCTCTTTCTCTCCAGTGGACATACATCCTGCAAAACATCAAGGTTCACGAGGGTTAATCCTTGTTTTTAAGCTTTTTTCATTCAATAAGGGGATCCATGCAGGCTGTAATGCTGACAGTCGCGTGTACACACAACCTATCCCGAGACAGCCCGTGTGGACCTAGGGCCGACCTTTTGAAGGTCGACACCCCCCTAAAAAATGGAACCCAATGCAAAAGTAAAAACTTAAAATGCAAGATAAGGGAGTTTGTACTTACTTGGTCTAGATAGATGGTCGTTTCGTCCATTGTATCTCCCAGAATCACCACTTTTATCAAAGGGGGTTTTTTGGCTCCAGAGTCAATTTTCAAATCAACAATGGTGATAAGGAGCTATCAACTTCTATTTATAGACTTTTTGACCTCTTTTTGTTACTTTTTTGGCCCCCCTTATCATGTTTTTCAAACCAAAAACTATTTAGAGTGATTCAGGAGTTGCATTGGAGGGGGTATGATCGGGTATCAGGACATTTGTTTTTGGAGTTTTGGGTAATTTTCGATGGTTTGTCGATTTCTTTTTTCGAGGATCAACTTGAGCATGTAGGTTCGGTTTCTACCTTGACTTTTGTATCTAGTTGTTTTTTTTTCCTTTGCCATAGGATTGATCCCATCAGGTTGCGACACATAACCATCATTGTTTCTTTAGAAGTGTTGCAAGTTTGTGGTAGAGCTTACCGAAACATGGATGCCCTAGGTAGATCCTGGTTGCATTATGGTGTCCATGTTGACTCGAATCACTGTAGGCTCAGGAATCCTTGTTATTTTTCCTGATTACAAGTTTGAGCCTCATTTGCATGATTCTTTTTCACTCTTGACCTCACCCTCATGACTCCCAAAATATATAATGAGTCTTCTTTTAAGCCCTTTTCAGACCCTCTAAACATGAAAATATTGTCGAGCAATGTTGTGGCCTTTCACGCTCGTTAAACTAAAATTTGAAGTCACGTATGTTCGACGATAGTTTATCCCTTTTTTGGTCTGGACGGTCTGTTAGCGCTCTGTAATTTGCCCAAGGCTATGGAGGCAGTAACAGAGGAAACATCAAAACTGGTTCGAGTCAGGGATCTATCCCTCCGAGACTCAGAGAGGGATCTCTCTGTTTGATATAACTTTGTTGGAAGAGAATATTAGACTAGCTACGCATAATAGGATACATTCTTGGAGTTTTCTGGTTGAGACAACAAAAGAAGACCATTGGGCTATGGGGTCTATGGAAAGTTTGAAATTAAACACAAGTTTATAAGGTATTTCCATAGGGAAAGGTAATGCAGACGTTGGATCCTTTATAAATAAAATGATGTAGAGAAGGAACAGACGAGATAATTAACTACAACAAAAAAGCATTCAAGAATTTCTTCATTGTAGTATCAGAGGAAAAAATTAAGATTCTCAAAAGCATTGCACAGAGTATCAGGGATAAATTTTGCGTTAAATATCCTTTTGAAAATTATAAAGAGAGAAACATAATGAAGAATGATTAGAATCACATTCAACGAAGAAAGAAAAACTTCACCAATCGTCGACATACAGGAATCCCGTGAAAAAGTCCCTTTGTATTCCTGGTGAATAAGAAAAATACCATAGAGAATAGCCTTCCTGGGTCCAATGATCAACAACCTTTTACATTAAAAATCATCTGAATAAATAGGAGATATCCCCCAACAAGTTGTGTAAGTCGGATTTAACCACCTCGGCCAAAAATAGCCACAAATCCCCAAAAATATGGAACTGCCCAACATGAAAGACGGGCCAAATTTCTGCGCAAAAGAGGTCCACTCAGACACCTGTTTCTCTTTAATCCTGACAGCTTGGAAAAAAATGAAAGAGGTTATTGTAGATGGTCATGTTCTGGACAAAATAATCCTTCAGTTTCACCAAATTCTCCTCCAACTTTCCATAACAGCTCCCGCAAAATCAGGACTGTAACAAAAAAATGAAAAACTGGAAAAAAGGGCCTCGAAGATGGCTTCGATTCTCTCTGCTTGTGGCACCTGTGAAAAAACTGAGAGAGGTTTTTGTTCTTCATCCCGTTATGGAGAAAAAAATCTCTCGGTTTTTCAAAAATTGCTTTCTTTCTCCCGGAATTGGCTTCGAAAGATGACATGCTGAGCAGGCAAAAATGGGTGAAATTTGGGAAAAGTGGTTTTTTTTTGGGATAGGCGGTATTCCGGACCCCCCTTGAGGTGGTAAGCGGTTTTAGTGGGGGGGGGGGTCCACTGGCCTGTGGATACGACACTTGTACAAGGGTGGTTTAATAAATACAACCATTCCTGACCCCCCCCTTCGTTAAACTTCGGATGGTGAGGGGGGGTCCAGAATTTTTCTTACCCGTTGATTTAATTTTGATGTGATGTGAGGTATACGTGAAGTTGGGGGGTGGGTAGAACTTAGGATAGGATTTTAGTTTGACTTTTATTTTTTATTTTTTTTTGTTTCTTTTTTTATTTTTAATATTATTTTATTACTTTATTTTATTTTAATTGTTATATATTTTATTTTGTTTTTGAGTTTTTAATTGTTTTTATTTAATTTTAATGTTTTGTAATTAGTTTTATTTGTATTATATTTTAATTAATCAAAATCTAACCTAATTACTAACTTAGATAATCAAATTAATTAATAATTAATAATTAATTAATTGTTAACTAGTTAGTTATTAGCTAGTTTAACCTATTCTCACAATATTAACATTATTATTTAATCTAATAAACTTATTGTTTTTTTTGTTTATCCTAAGTTTGATTATTCATGGATGGGTGGCGGGATAACAGAGGATGATGTCATGAGGCAGTGGCGATATGGATTTTCCAGTATGGTGGTAAGTTGGAAGGGTGGTCTGGAGTGGAGGAGGTCTGATGCAATGGATGGATGACACGTTGGGACAGGGCCCGTCAGAAAAACCACCTCA
>SNQJ01S0007191.1:11352-21585 GCA_010110895.2 Picea sitchensis
GTGACTAATGCTCATTATTTATGTTGTCCATATGTTGTATAATATTGATGATCACTTGAAGAAAGATTAAGAATGTTTTAATAGACTTAAAATTGTTTAAGCACAATAACAACTGATTCACCCCCTCCTGTCAGTTGTCTTAGTAATTTCAACATAAGTACCCTCTGGGAGGCTGACTAGATCACACCAGGCTCCTCATCCTATGACCTAACCCTAAAAAAATATCTTATTTGACTCTACCACAAGAACCATAACAAAACTCACTACAATCAATAGCTTCCAAAAACAACACAAATAACAATAACCAACAACCAACCTGCAACCTAGACCTCCTAGATATTTATCTATATTATTCTACCATCTTATATCCATTACAATATTTGTCAAAAACCCTAACCCTAACATGGTTAGGCCTGTATTCATGTGTGCCACTTTGCGTTTCCTCCTCCATGTTTCTTTTCTGCCTCCTAATATGCGTCCTCCAAAAATAGATCTTTTCCTCAAAAGTAGGTCTACACCCAAAATAGATCCTTCTTCCCAAAATAGGCCTGTGCCAACAATCCTCAACTAGTTTTGAAATGGAAGTCCAAAGGAAACTAGAACTAGAACCCAAATCATAATGTGCATAAAATATGAGCCAAAAATTGCAATGAAGGACAAAGAATATAAGTTTTTACACATGGAGGATCTAGAACAAGAGATAATATGATGAATGGTTGGAAGCAGACAGAGCAATGGGTAAGGAAGTTGTTTGAGACTATTCCAACATTTGATCCTCAACAAGAAAAGGAGACATATCAAAGAGAAAGAAAATAGGTACTTGGATAGTATCGGGGAGCATCAACATGATCTGTGACTCATGTAGGAGATCACGTTGTGCCAGAGAAACCAATTGGAAAGGTAAGCATGCTAACAAAATTCCTAAGGAGTTGTGTAGAGCTAATGAAATTTGAAACTGCGTTGAGTACACTATATGACATGATTGATCACTATACATGAGGAAGTGAAACTCCCATCGTACAAAGGGTGGTAAATCAGGTTCTGCATAGGAAGAGGACCAACAAAGAATTTAGATTAAGTGCACAAATTGGGGAGTATGATGTGGAAAACCAAAACTAGTATGGTATCCTTTTTATTTAAGGCTCATGAATCAACACAAAATAACTCTGATTGGTCGATTGATAGGAGTACCCGTGAACATATATGGGGTGCACAGTGTGGCAGATTTTGAAGTTATTGAGATCGTGTATGATAGTCAACCATATCCAACACTAATGGGACTGGAATGAGATTTTGATAAATAGGAAATCATTAAATTGAAGAGAATGGAGATGATATTTGAAGTTGGAGATTTGAAATTTACTGCACCCTTGGACCCATAAGAAGGAAAGAGATACATATAGCTAGCCAAAGGAAATGACATTGACACCTTATATAACATGACTACATGGATGGATGATTATGTAAACCCTACTTTGGATGGTGCACTAAGTTGAAGGAGTATCATTTCATGTGAATTAGACTCAGAGGAAGGTCTTGAGCATTGGTATCAGAGAATGCATGAAGTTTCAACCAGATAATGTGCATGCATAACCAGATCCTTGCGCTGGATTGGAACAAAGTTATGTGATCCACCCATGTATGATGTATTAACTGATATAAGTTTGTTTGTAAAGGAATTTGAGTTGCAGGTACCCAAATAGAAAAGGTTGTTATCACTAGATGTTGTCCTAGAAGCGACTCCTGCTATATGGTGGGCGACACATAGAGAGGAGATGAAAGATTAGTCATAGTGCAGGAAACTCATGCATGTAAGGTTTGGTACTGAGGGAGAAAATATTGCACACAAGTATACATGAGATATTGATCCATCTCGTCATGTTGAGCAATGAAAAAATTTATGGAGTTCAATATTGAAAACTGAATGGACACATAGATTATACATAGACTCGACACAATTATGAAGAACTGGTATTTGGAATTGGAAATGCGTAGAGAGACCATAGGATGGGAAGAGTTGGCTCAGATTTTCAAAATCGCATTTACATTTGAAAGTGAATCTCCAGCAATAAATGCAGTTCTCTAGGATATTCAAACTAAGATCTTCTCAGAAGAAGGGTTGATGGCGATGGTACTAGTGTGTAGTGCGAATAGGGATACTATGACTATCCATGAGTTATTGGACTGTTACAATGTAGCTAAGGAAGAATATGATGAAGAATATCCTAAGAACGTGCAAGTATCTCAAACAAAAGGATAATAGGTAGTAGAAGGACCATATCTTGAGTCCGTTGCATACACCCAACTGATAAATATACGAAAGGTAAACATTGGGATGAAAGAGAATCCAAAGTTTGCACAGATAGGATATTATTGGAGTGATGAGACAGTAAAAAAGATTGCATACTTTTTGCATGAATATCAAGACCTATTCTCAACGTCATTTTCAGAGATGAAGTGGATAATAGGGGACTTAGGTTAGATGAATGGTTCCCTGAAACCAAGAGCTAAGCTAGTGCGACAATGGCTATACAAGTTAAATCCAAAGTACAAAGAGAAGGTGAAAGACGAAATAAACATGATGTTGGATTCATGAATCATTGAACCAATAGAATAATATTAGTGGATCATTCTAATGGTAGTTTAGGACAATAAGACAGGGGAATTAGTATCTGCATGGATCTGAGGAAGATGAATGACATGTGTTTACATGTCCCATTTCCAAAACCATTCACAGATGAGGTCCTTGAGAATGTAGGAAGCCAAGAGACTTATTCTTTCATAGATGGATTCTCAGGATACTATAAGATAAAGATTGTGCAGGAAGACTGACACACGACTACTTTTGCAATAGAGTGGAGAAGTTATCAGTATACAATAATGCCCTTTAGACTAAAGAATTCCCCTATGGTATTTTCCAGAGTTGTGGTTGCAACATTCAAGTAATTTATTCATAAGTTCCTTGAAATGTACTTGGATGATTGAAATGTATTCAGTCTACTGAAGGATCACATAGAAGTACTTAGGATGATGTTGGATCAAAGTAGATAGTTTCATATATTGATAAACTTGAAGAAGCGTATTTTTGTGCACCGTTTGAAATTTTGTTGGGACATGTATTTTTCAAACAGGGATTACTAGTGGATCCAGCCAATATTATAGTAATTCTGGAGTTAGAACAACCTACATCAGTCAGACAACGCAGAAAAATTATGGGTCATACGGGATATTATAGAAAATTTATCAAAGTATATGTGCAGATCACAACACCAATGGAAACATTACTGAAGAAGGAAGAAACGTTCCAATGAAACAAGGAATGTCAGAAGGGGTTGGACACCTTAAATCATAAACTAGTAACCACACCGATTATGATATTTCCAGATTGGAACAAAGAGTTCCATGTTCATGTATATGCATCATCCATAACATTGGGCGCATTACTATCTTAACTAGGGGAGGAGACATAGATCACCCAATTTATTTTGAAAGTAGGAAGTTGTCCATACTAGAGAATAATTATACTACCACAGAACGAGAAGGATTGGAAATGGTCTATGCACTATAGAAGTTCAGACATTATTTATTGGGGTCTCACTTTAAGATGTATATAGACCATTCTGCATTAAAGTAATTAGTGAACAAGCCAGTGTTGGGGGGGAGAATATGCATATGGATACTATTGTTCTAGGAATACAATTTTGAGGTTGTAATGAAACTAGGGAAGCTAAATACAGGACCATATCATCTATCACGCACACTATCAGGAGAAGATGCAGGTAATCTAGATGACAACTTCCCAAGTGCACACCTGTTTGCAATAAAGTGTTAGGGACCTAACCCCTCACATAGGTAGAACAATGTATTCCGATGCATTAAAGGTCAATATTAATAAGGCCTTGTAATAAAGTAGAATAATGCGAATGTAAGAAGACCTAATAGAAGCTTCTGCTTCTATAAGGATCTTACTCTAGATGGTTCTCTTGATAGACATATTTAGTATAAATAGGAGTCGAGGGTATGAGAACCGTAGCTTGGATATTATTGTAATAGAGCTCTGCTTGACTGGAGGTTTCCCCCTCGAAGAGGCAAGTGAACATTGCTCTTAGTAATCGAAGTGCTCTTTCTGGTGTTATTCTGTTATCATTTCAGTATTATTGTGGTGTTATTCTAGTTATATTGTTGGTCATCTACCATTTCTAGCATTTTATTTCTGTTCTGCATACTTTTTAGATTTGGCATATTACAAGTGGTATCAGAGCACTTTCCTCGACAGAAAATTGTGGCTTAAATTTTTTTCAGGGTAGAGACATATTCCGACGTCTTTAAGCTACAAAGATCTGTTGTTATGTGCATAAAACCACATTTGAGGGATTCATACACGGAGGAAATACAAGTTGTTCTTCAGCGCACATCTGTTGGCCACCCTTGTAACCCCTGTTGGTACCCCTTCGAGTGGTAGCGCATCAGACAACACCTGTATACAGATCGACCTAGATTTCCTGAAGCCCTCTTTAGATAAACTGATTGGCCACTTGACTGCTATAGTGTCATCGAGAACAACACTCGGGAAGATACTCTCTAGTACCTGGGTAGTCGGGTAGTACGGCTAAGGGCACGGTCTAGCCTCCTTAGTTAGTGCCCTGATATATTGGGTTGAGAACTACTGTTGGACCCCGCACATATATCAGAGAGCTATAGCACAGGGAAAACCCTTGTCTGTAGAACCCTTGAATACCTAACCCTTGGGGATGAAAACAAAAATAAAAAATACAAGATCTGTTATCGTGCAACTATGTTCAATTTGCCAAATCACTACACATTTCTTCCTAGTTAAGCATTTGGCATTTCATCACTGCAGTATTCTTCAGATCGGAGTATAACTCCGCAGGTGTAAAAAAAAAAAAAGTCTAGAAATTTTTGCACCATTATTTGAGACCTATTCCATTGGATTTATCTCTTCATCCTTATCACATTCATACCTATCATTTTTCAGCAAAATGTTTTGACCCCACCCGCTCCTTTTCGGTTCCCTCATCATCATGTCCCATACTCATAGCCAAGACTTTGAAGCTTGCTTCAATACCTTGCAATATAATTTCATAGATACCCAACAAGAAGTGAAACAGCTCAGTGCCAATATTGCCATAATCAATACAGACATGTAGTCCTCCATCGCCGCCTCAATCAAGGAACTCAAACAAGACATGACTACCCATCTTGAATATGTCGTTTTGATGATCTACACCAAACTGCATATCCCTGTAGATACCCCTTTATCTGACCCACCTTTGCATACCGAAGCTGAAACTTCCTCTTATTCCCATAATTTTCATCCCCATCACTTTCAGCGTGACCTACGCCTTCCACGGGTGGATGTGACCAAATTTGATGGCTCGAATCCCACTAGTTGGGTAACTCAAATGGAACATTATTTATCTTTGTACAAAATTACAGATGACTTGGCAAAACTCCGGTATGGTGTTCTCCATCTAGATCAAGAACATTGGCAATGGTGGCAATGGAGAAAAACATCTCGTCAAGGGTATGTTGCTTGGACACACTTTGTGGCAGAGATTTATGAACGCTTTGACACTGACACCAACCATTCATGAAATTTGACAAAATTGAAACAATCTAGCATAGTGGAAGACTTTATAGTTGCTTTTGAGCTTCTGGATTTTCATACAGAGGGAATGTCTTATGCTTTTTTCCGAAAATGTTTTATCAGTGGCCTCAAGGATGAGATTCGTGCCCATGTCCTCATGGCTTGGCCTCAGAGTTGGGTGGAGGCTAGTAAACAAGATAAGGAAGCACAACAAGTTGTCTCTTCTCAAAACCGGAAACCCTCCTTTATTCCTCGCACTAAACCAGTAAATCCCACTCCTCCTTCCACTCCATTAAAGATCCAAAAATTGACCAGGGCCGAAATGGATGAATGCCAACTCAAAAGACTTTGTTATAATTGTGATGAAAAATATTTTCTGGGCCACAAGTGTAAGGAACAAAATCTTTTTATGGCCATCTCGGAGGATGTTTCACAAGAGGATGTTGAAACTCCCCTTATGTCTGAGTCACCTGAATCCATGGACATAACCCCTCCCTCAGACCTTCCCTAAGAAGAACCGGTCATTTCCCGAAATTCTCTCACTGGATTATCTACTCCCCAAACCCTCAAGCTAATTGGTTACATCAAGCATAGGAAGGTCAGCATCCTTGTTGATAGTGGAAGCACCCATAATTTTATTCATTGCCGCATTGCCCAAAAACTCATTGCCATATCCATGTAGTCAATAATTTCCAAATCATGATTGCCAATGGTGGCTCCATGAAATGTGGAGGGTGTTGTGAAAATGTGTGTCTCCAAATTGGTGACTACCACCTGAAATATCATATGTTTGCTATCGACATGGGCAGTTTTGACATTGTGTTGGGTGTAGACTGGATAAGGACTTTGGCTCCCATTCTCATGGATTTCAAGGAATTAACCATGCAATTTGACCAGGAGGGCCAAAAATACAAGTTCCAAGGCATCATCGCCGGTTCACCTGAGATCATTAGTTCTCATCGCATGGAAAAGCTGCTCAAAAAAGGTCATTCTGGTGTTATTGCCCAACTCCATGCCATACAGGCAACTGAGACACCCTCTGTGTCGCAAGACCTCCAATCCATCCTCTCTAAAAAATAGGTGGTCTTTTCCACTCCCCAGGGAATCTCGCCTTCCTGTGGTGTTCATGATCATTCCATTCCCCTTATACAAGGAAGCCTTCCTCCCAATATCTTCCCCTTTCGCCACTCCTTCTCCCAAAAAAATGAAATTGAGAAAATGGTTCAAGAACTGCTTAACGCAGGCGTTATCCGCCCTAGTACGAGCCCCTACTCTTTTCCTGTGGTCATGGTCCTGAAGAAAGAAGTTTCTTGGTGCATGTGTCTTGACTTCCGCGCCCTCAACAAATTCACCATTAAAGACAAATTTCCCATTCCTGTCATTGATGACCTCTTGGATGAATTGAGTGGCGCCTAGTTCTTTACTANATGTAGTCAATAATTTCCAAATCATGATTGCCAATGGTGGCTCCATGAAATGTGGAGGGTGTTGTGAAAATGTGTGTCTCCAAATTGGTGACTACCACCTGAAATATCATATGTTTGCTATCGACATGGGCAGTTTTGACATTGTGTTGGGTGTAGACTGGATAAGGACTTTGGCTCCCATTCTCATGGATTTCAAGGAATTAACCATGCAATTTGACCAGGAGGGCCAAAAATACAAGTTCCAAGGCATCATCGCCGGTTCACCTGAGATCATTAGTTCTCATCGCATGGAAAAGCTGCTCAAAAAAGGTCATTCTGGTGTTATTGCCCAACTCCATGCCATACAGGCAACTGAGACACCCTCTGTGTCGCAAGACCTCCAATCCATCCTCTCTAAAAAATAGGTGGTCTTTTCCACTCCCCAGGGAATCTCGCCTTCCTGTGGTGTTCATGATCATTCCATTCCCCTTATACAAGGAAGCCTTCCTCCCAATATCTTCCCCTTTCGCCACTCCTTCTCCCAAAAAAATGAAATTGAGAAAATGGTTCAAGAACTGCTTAACGCAGGCGTTATCCGCCCTAGTACGAGCCCCTACTCTTTTCCTGTGGTCATGGTCCTGAAGAAAGAAGTTTCTTGGTGCATGTGTCTTGACTTCCGCGCCCTCAACAAATTCACCATTAAAGACAAATTTCCCATTCCTGTCATTGATGACCTCTTGGATGAATTGAGTGGCGCCTAGTTCTTTACTAAACTTGATCTTCGTTCTGGCTACCACTAGATCTGTATGAAATAGGCAAACATTCCTAAGACTTCCTTTATAACTCATGAGGGCCACTATGACTTTTTGGTCATGCCCTTTGGCTTATGTAATGCCCCCTCCACCTTCCAAAGCTTCATCAATCATGTCTTTCTCCCTTTTCTCCATCATTTTGTCTTAGTTTTCTTTGATGATATCCTCATCTATAGCAGAACCTGGACAGACCATATTGCTCATGTGGACCGCGTTCTCCATCTACTCTCTCAGCACCAACTTTTCTTGAAATAATCTAAATGTGCTTTTGGTGCCTCAGAAGTCGAGTACTTGGGTCATCTTGTTAGCAAGAACGACGTCAGAGTGGATCCTAAAAAGATTGAAGCTATGAAAGACTGGCCTCACCCAAAGACTCTCAAAATCTTGTGAGGATTTCTGGGCTTAACATGTTATTATCGCAAGTTTGTTAAGAATTATGGAAAGATTGTGGCACCTCTCACTGCACTCCTTAAAAAGAATTCTTTCACTTGGACTCCAGCAACTGCTCAGGCTTTTCAAACCTTGAATATGGCCATTTGCACCACTCCAGTCCTGGCCCTTCCTGATTTCACAAAGAACTTTGTCCTGGAATGTGATGCTTCAAGGAAAGGTATTGTCATTGTCCTTATGCAAGAGGGTCGACCTTTGGCCTTTACCAAAAAACAATTGTCTGAAAGAAATTTGGGAAAATCAATCTATGAAAAGGAAATTTTGGCTATTCTGCATGCCGTTGATTTGTGGCACCCTTATCTATTGGGTCAACGCTTCCAAATTAAGACAGATCATTAAAGCCTCAAGTATTTTCTGGAACAACGCATTTCCTCCCCAGAGAAACAAAAATGGGTGACTAAGCTCTTTGGATATGATTATGAGATCATTTACAAGAAATGAAAAGACAATGTGGTTGCGGATGCACTTTCTAGAAAATATGAAGATGAAGGCTCCCTTTTTTCTCTCTCCTTCATTGTACCAGATTGGCTCCAAGACATTCGCCAAGAACATGATCCCAAAAGTTTGCATTTGATACAACAATTGCAATCCAATTCTCCAGTTTTCCCAGGGTACTCTTGGCTCCATGATAAGATTCGATATAAAGGTCATTTGTATTTAGGTAAATAATCAAAACTTAAATCCATGGTGCTTTCTGAGCTTCATGCTACACCCACAGCTGGGCACTCCGAGTTTACCAAAACCTATGACAGGGTCAAACGTTCTTTTTTCTGTTATGGTATGAAACAAGACATTCATAATTTTGTGGCTGAATGTGATGTGTGTCAACACAACAAGGGAGAAACAGTCAAATATCCTAGCACACTACAACCGCTTCCGATTCCACCTTCTATTTGGAGGGATATCTCTATGGATTTTATTACAGACTTACCTAAGTTGGGCAATAAATCAGTCATCATGATGGTAGTTGATCGCCTTTCCAATTATGCTCATTTCTATGCTCTTCAACACCCATTTACAACATCCACAGTGGCTCAAATTTTCATGGATCAGGTCTTCAAGCTTCATGGCATGCCACATTCTATTGTTTCTGATCACGACCCAACTTTCACCAGCAATTTTTGGCAAGAACTATTCAATATACAAAGCACCCAATTGCATCTCAGCACAACTTATCATCCCCAGACAGATGGTCAAACTGAAGTTTTCAACAAGTGTTTGGAAATATATTTGAGGTGTTTTGCATCAAAAAAGAAAAATCAGTGGGCTCAATGGTTACCCCTAGTTGAATGGTGGTACAACAATTCATACCATATAGCTACCCACATGACTCCTTTTGAAGCGGTATATGGAAAAAATCCACTGTCAGTTCTCTCATATTTACCAGGTGTATTGAAGGTCTAGGTGATTGACCAAACACTTATAGTTCAAGAGGATATTCTTTGTACCTTCAAAGAAAATTTGGTCATGGCCCATAATCGCATGAAGCAACAAGCAAATCAAGGTCGCTCTGAACATCAATTTGCAGAAGGGGATCAGGTGTTTCTTCGACTGCAACCTTAGAAGCACGCTTCCCTCAAGTACGACCATTGTCAAAAGCTGGCACCTAAATTTTATGGTCCTTATATAGTTCTCAAGCGTGTGGGATAGGTTTCCTATCAGTTAGGTTTGCCCAGCCATTCTAAGTTACATCATGTTTTTCATGTTTCATGCTTAAAGAAGGTGATTGGAACTAAATGTCAAACTCAAACCAACCTTCTTGAGTTGGATGAAGAAGGCTCCATTTGGCTACAACCACAAGAAATTTTGGACCAGTGTGAGCGTCGCCTGTGTCAGTGAACCATCAAGGAAGTGTTAGTCCAGTGGAAAGATACAACTCCAACAGATGCCACTTGGGAACCAACTACCATTCTGCAACAATTTCCACATCTCAAGCCTTGAGGACAAGGCTATTTTT
>SNQJ01S0007191.1:28481-46931 GCA_010110895.2 Picea sitchensis
CATGCTTAAAGAAGGTTATAGGTGACAAGATCCTAGTTCAAACTATATTTCCAGAACTTGACGAGGAAGGAAAAATCATATTGGATCCTGAAGCCATCATTGACACAATAATTCGCCAGCTGAGGAATAGATCCATTTTAGAGTATCTCATTAAATGGAGGAAACTATCGGCTGGAGATTCCACTTGGGAAGATGAGTGTTTTATACGGAAGCATCCATAGTTACTCAAGCATTACAGACAACACTTGTCTCAAGGGGAGGGGAATTTTAATCCCTAAATAGTGGATCATTACCCCTTAATTGGGGCATATTACATTAGTAATGTTATTTTATTTATGTCGACTTTAGTGCATAAGTTGTAATTGTACCTCCTAGTCTCCTATATATACTAAGGAGACATTTTCATTTGGAATCATCTTGTATTGGGACATTTATGTGGGCTATAAGGAGGTTTCCCCCTCGAAGAGGTTTATTACCTTAAATTCTCTCTTTTTCAAGGCGTTGAGTACTTATTCTAAGGTTTTTCTATGCTATATTGATATTTGGTTCTTAACACTAGATCAGTTATCCTAGCCTGAAGCTGTTGGAGGGTCTCTGCGAGCTTCACTACTTGAGCTTTGATTGACTCTCGCTCCTCCTATTCCAATCCTAGCATAGAGAGAAATGCTTTACTTACTGCTTCTTTGACCATGTCCCGCTCTACGAACAACTACTCTTTTTCCCTCTGTAGCTGGGATTTTTCCTCCTGAAGCTTCGCTTGAAGCTCTGCTTTCTCACTTTCATGGGAAGCTACATTGTCTTGTGCTGCTCATAATTGTACTAGGACTTTGTATTTCTCCTTTTTCAAGGATTATTTAGCCTTCTCCTTCTCTTCCTGAGCTCTCTGGAACCAAGCTTTTGTTGCATCTGCAAGCCTTCTCAATTTGGTTGGTTCATCCCCCAATTCTGCAGTGTGTGATGAGGAAGGTGTAGATGACATAGTAGGTACTACGCGGACCAAGCAAACAACTTGCTACACTTCCTTCAATTATCTCTCAATTATTCCATATATCTCCTCCTATTTCACTCCGTATCTCTACAACATGTCCCCAGAGGCATCCTCCATAGCTCTGCGGACTAGACTGATGTTGTCATCAGTGAGAGTGGCCTCCAACTGTGGCTTATTGGTGCACGTCTTCTTCCTTGCTAAAGGTTTCTTCGGAGAAACCTTCCTCTTTTGTGGTGTCATTATCCCAACAAGGGGATATTCAGGTGGAGGGCTGGTAGCTTCGCCTCCTCCTTGCTCTTCTTCTCCTTAATATCCTCCTCCCTATCCTTCTACTTCACCTTCTCCTTCTCCTAGCGAGCCAAACCCGTTATCTTCAGAAGCATTGTCCTCTTCCTCACTCTTTATGTCCTAGACTTCATATGGATTTTTCTTCTTCTTCGTCCCACTGGACTCTCCGACATGTTCAAATCATGTAACTATGGGGCTTCCTATGGTGTTAGTGTCAGATAACTCTGCATCAGCGACAGGTGCAAGAAATTCCTCTGGCTATTCCTTTGTAATCTGCTTCCTATCTTCATCTGTCATCTTTTAGTATGATTGCAATTCTTCCTAGTGATCATCTCTTTGCACGATGATGTAAATGAAATGGGGATCAGTGCAAAACTTCACTATGGGTCGGTACTGGTGCAGGGTGTGTGGTATCATACGCAGAAATGATTCGATGGTGACCTTCAACTACTAGTAATACCCATGAAAAACGACACTGGATTGCCACTGCTTCGTCATGTCATTGGTATACCACATGGTGGAAAACAGAGAAGCTAACGGCTCCGAAGGTTTGATCTCTAGGAAAGTGTCTCCTTCAGGCATTTTCCAAATGGAAATTGTGATCAAAATGATCAACCAACTGTAATGGAATTCATATCCCAAGTCCTGGGCTTCGTGACAAACCTTCTCTGGATTTTTGACGAGGTAGTTCACCCAGTTCATCTGCATGCCCTCCACACATTTTCCTACAAGGTCCACCATGAACCTGGTGACCCATGTGGGGTGGTTCTTCCTCACTAGCTTTCCAGCCAAGAGTTGACAAGCAAGGCTCACTGCACCATCCTGTATAGAGGCTACCTTGTAACCTCGCTTTACTTTTTCTACTTCTCCATAAGCTTCCTTGATACACTGCACCAAAGATCGATCTAAAGTCTTCCCTAGATAAAACTGTTGAGGGTCAGGACCCTTCACACTTAAACCTATGATCTGGTGGATCAACATCAAATCCACAGTAATCCATCTGTCAAGCCATAAGTATCTTCCATGAGAACACGACAGAAGGAGTTTAACGCAAGCGTTAACCTCCTGGTGGCAGCCAAAATGCAGGATCTTCATCACGTTCAACACGATGGACTGTACCAACCCCTTAATCCATGGTTGTGATACAAGGTGAGGTTTCTTTCCGGTTGTATTCATTAAGTAGCAGTGGGGATCTAACATGGTGTAGTTCTTCTGGTCTCCTAAGTTAAATTCGTTGTTCTTCAACATCGGGATCTGTCCTAACTGACTACCGACTATGCAAATTCCTTTCAGAATGTATGCAGTGAACATGGAGTACTCAAAACCTTGAGGGATACTGTCGTGATTAACAATGCCAACCAAAGTTGGAATATATTCAGGTAGGATGGACGATATCTACTTTGCATTAGCCAAATCACCATGGTGCTTACATCGGTGTTCATTTACGGGGTTGACATGGCTGGAACGACGTCTGGTTGAAGGGGAATCCTGCACTCCCCTAGTCGACGATGCCTGGATACCTTCGGATATCGGTCTGTCGGCCATTAGCTTCTTAAGAACTTCCTCAACAGACTTCTCTAATTCACTAGGTTCGCCCAACATTATAGCTTTTAACAGACAGGAGGGGTAGACAAACGAACAGGCGGGGTAGACAAACGGATAGGCGGGGTCTAGTTTTAGATAGCACAACTCGACACTTGGAAAATTCTCTTCTTAGCTCATTCGATCATGGGTAGCAAAAATTGGTCCCAACGTAGCGACCGATGATTTAAATAAGGGGGGCATTGTGACGGATCTTCCAACGACCAGGAAATGCTTCGATCAATGTAAAGTTATCCGTTATGGCACGGTCTCAATGTCCAAAAGCAGTCCGTAAGCCCATAAATGCATTTTCTAATTGTTCTGGAGCATCATTCTAACAGTCAGTGCACCTCCAACGGTCATATAACTTTTCCAGGGCAAAGTCCAAATCTGTGCGGACCTACTGTTCCAACAAGGTTCAAATCCTGCGAACCTGCCACCTGCGAGGTTCTAGTCTGCGAAGTCTTCCATATGGTTTCTATAAATTTTTGTATCTTTTCCAACTTAGCTTTATTTTTATTGAGCTTCCATACCTTCTTTCCTATTATCTGAGTTTCTCTAACTATTTTTGGAATCCTCTTTCCATTTTTATTCTTATCTTCCCCTAGCGTAGTGGTCTTGCACTGTTGAGGTGCCCTCAAAGATTCTGAAGTTAATATCCCTTTTCTTAACATTTCCTGAGTGGGCATACTTATTTATTGGATAGATATGTTCTTCAAGCCTTCTTGCATTCTTTCAACCTTGATATCTAATTCTCTTGCTTTTTGTCCCTCCCGCATTGTTACTTTGTTCTGTTGCTTTAACTTGTCATCTCGTTCTTCTATTAGTCGGTCTATTTTCCTAGATATGGAATCCCTTAATTCTTGCTTTTTCTTTTCTGTAGCTTCTTCCTCTGCTTTCCTTCTGATCTGATCCTTCTCAATCCAAGTCTTACCTAACAAAAGTGGGAAAGGGGCATTGTTCCCAACAAACCAAATGTCTTCAAATTCTTCTTCAGTTGATGTTCCATGAACAATAATAGGTACATTAGTAACTCTTCCACATAAGGTTATCATCTTTCCCTTAAACAAGCCTATCCTTCCCAATGAAGGTAGCACATTAGGATTTCCCAAAATTTCCCAAGTTTCTTCTGTCATAATATTCACTTGTGTTTCTTCATCCAAGACACAGTCTATGTCGAAGTCTTCTATTCTTGCACTTATGCACTTTTTTTCTTTCAAGATTTCTGGTAAAATGTCATCTTTATGAACATCTATCATTTCTTTCAACTATAACAACGTAGTCTGAACTTCTTCTGACCCTTTCTCTTTATGAATTTCTAACATGCCCTTAGTCTCTTGACTTTCTTCATAGTTTTCTTGTCTCATGTTCATCCCTTCAACTTTAGCAATAATCCTTGGAAAATCCTCAACCTCATGACTAACAAACTTACAACAAAGACAAATAGGGCCTACCTCAGTGCATTCCTTAGCAAGATGTCCTGACCTTCTGCAATTATAACACAATTTCAATCCTCTTTTTCTTTTAAATGTTCCCCAACCTTTTCTGTACTGCGCACTTCCCCTAGGATCATAGTGTTGGACCTGCAATCTACAAAAATTCTTTCTAGGTTCCTGCATCCACTTATTAGACCAAAAAAATTTGTATGCATAGGAATAACATATCTTTCTTCATTTCCATTAGATTTACACAAATCAACTCTTTCTTTCAACTATACCCTATCCTTCAGACTAGGACAAAATCTATTAAACATACTTAAGTTCATGATTTCAAAACAAAATTTTTCACTTATCTTGCTCTTGCCAAAGCACAAAACTTGCCTCTTTAGGATCTTACCTCTTTTCTTTAGATCAAATTACTCTATTAACACAAAGATTCATAAGTCAAGTAGAGTAATGCACACTTCAGCAACATATCTACGCACATGTATTCTCTTTTTCTTTACTTTAGTTCCCAACAATCACAGTTTCAGGTCCCGGCAAAGGAACCATTTGTTGGCATAGGGGTAGACCCAGGGTTTAATGCTTAACAACTCACCAAAAAAACCCCGAGTATCGGCCCTTTTGGAAACACCTGCGAAGAAGGAAAAGTCTCACCCAAGGTAGAAGCAGGGGGGTTACAGGATGCAGGTGTCTGTAACCAGGCTGGGACACAAAAATATGATAATAGCACTTCGCAGGATATTCAATTAACGCTTAGGAAGTGACATGCATTAGTTTACTAACCCTATTAACTCTGCATAACATAAAGATATATCGGCGCAGTAACAACAAATGACAATACAACCTGAGTACTTAGCACTTAGCATTATAAGTTAGATCTAGCATTCATTTACCCTTAACACAAGTAAAGCACTTAAGCAACAAAAGATCTATCTATTATACATCATAATCAAAGCACTAAGCAGATTCATAACAAAAATAACACATCACAAAGAAAACCATGAGACACCAGATATACGTGGTTCACCCCAGTGCGGGGCTACGTCCACCAACCGCTCTGCCTCTTTATTATTCTCCAAAATGTTACATTCATTCAAATCTGTGCAGTAAGCAACAGAGTTTAACTCCGAACAAGACAGGAGGTCTACGCACTAACCACTAGATCCTCCTTCTTTTCACGAAGTACTAGATTTGTGCACTGAGAATTACAAGCACTAAGCACCTTCTACAAAATCATAGTCAAGCACTAAGTCTTGACCACATACATCCCTTTGCACAAATCATTAGTGATATACTTATACAATACATTCCTCTTTATTTATACTTTACCAACCCTTATAATAAGGCCTAAGCATGGGGAAAACCCATGGGCTGACATCTCATAAACCCATTACAAAAACCCTAAAGAACCCCTTAGTGGGTCCACATAACCCTCAAAATTGGTGAGATCCATGATCTCAGCTCTGCCTGGGTGCTCCTTCTTCGAACAACGTGTCGAAGTCCAAAAGTGGGCCAAAACTAACCAAAGTTTCCTCAAAACTTGGTCGAGGGCCAACATCAACATATGTGTCTGACAAAGGGAGAAGGGATGATTTTAGGGGCTAAATTTCGCTCATGGGCTAATTTTCCATGGTTTTTCAAAAAAAGAGATTCACTATTTTAAAAATGATTTGCTCAAATTCTATAGGATAAAATTATTTTACCTTACAAATCGCCAAAATTTTATAAAAAATATATAAAATCCTTAGAAATTTGAATAATTTTACAAAAATGTCGCCAAACATTTATAGTTGGCATATGAAGGATTAGTAAGATTCGCCAAGGTTTCTACATTTTAAAATAAATCTCCATCCTTAAAATCATCCCTAAAAGGGAGTGGAGAAATCCATTGTATAATTGGTAATATCAGGAGGCTCCACTCACACCGAAGTTAATCATGAGGTCGTGCGAGGTTGGTTGAAGGGATATCCCCTCGATACCTTCTTAGCGTTAGAGATATTTCTAGGGATCTATTCGTATCTGGGGATCTTGCTAGTGCCTTTACCTCCATGAGAGGCAGTACTTTCAAGGTTTCAGGCTTTTCTACCCTGCCCATACGATGGACCTGACTTACGACTGCTTTCCTGTGCATCAGTTATACATTTGTTTCTTAGTTGCTTGACTTAGGTGCCACATAGGTTACTTGCAGGGGTTATTCTACAGGTACCCTAGGTCAAATAAGGGTCATAAAACACACAACCTTTATGGAGGATTACCTCTCTGGGGGGACCTGACCGACTGGTTTTTAAGCCCACGAGGGCCCTTATAACTGATTATGTTACCTTCGATATTTAGCAGGGAGTCTTAGTCCCCTCTTGGGTGAGACATATCTTCTTTAGGGAGGGAGGCTAATTTTCAGTCACTTTACCCCATTTGTGTGCTTATTGGTTGTTTGAGTTTTGGTGTGCTCTTTGATTACTAGTTGGCCTGAAGAGTTTATACTGATTTTTCATTATGATGGATAGCAGAGTTCCTTTGGCTCCCTCATTTACTGCTACCCCCCACCAACAATGTTCACTCATTTCATTGGGGCAAATCCATCCTCGTTTCATAATGGTATGCAAAACTATGACACTCAGTCCATGCCTGGGGTCTCTAATCATTTTCTTGTCGATATGTCTTCACATTTTAAATCCTCTCCCTAGCCGACTTATATGAATACTAACATTGGATCTTGGGGAATCATGGCCTCGCTACCTGCATCTTCATTTAATATGAGTCATGTCCCTCAACCAACTCTCACTATGGGAGGTTGGAACATCCCCTCTTACTGATCAATCCTAGATATGCTCTTTCAGGAGTCAGTTCTCAAATGGGTGCTTATTCTACTTATTACACCCCATCCGTGTATCCTTTGTCCACCATGCCTTCTCTTTTGAACACTTTTCCCATGGCGAGTCCACATATATCCCCGGGTCTTTCATATGGGGAGAATCAGTTTTACGGTTCGGGCTACCCTCTTCATGGAACCCCTTCACAAGGGGGCAACATATATCCTCACTTGAATATTCCTTATCATACTTTCATCTCTTCGCAGACTTCAGTGATGATGCTCGTACACATCTCTTCAGATCAGTTAGGCGTAGGATACTACCTTTCTGGACAAGGACATGGCATAAACCAGGACCCATCTTGGCCTGCAATGTTTCAAAGCCAATCTTTCCTTGGACCTTGGTATCAAATTCCATAGCCCACCACTAGTCCAATCACTTCCATTCATATTGGAGCTCCATCCCCAACCTCTACTAGTCATGTTGGAGAATGGTCGACGACCTCTGCAATTCATGCTGAAGACCTGCAACTAGCTGCTGCTAGTCATGTTGGGGGCATCACTCTAGTTTCCATGAGTCGTATCAATGCCACATTTCCAACCTCTATACATCATGTAGGAGATGACTCTCTCACCTCTTCCAGTCACATTGAGAGAATGTCACCAGCCGTTGGGAATGACGTTGGGGGCATCGAGAAGCCTAGACATCTCAGACATAGGCCTAAATTCCTTTGTCGGACTTGCGAAGGAGATCACCTTACTCGTTTGTGTCCAGCTACTGTTGGGATACCATAAGCGTGGGGCTCACCTAAGGGCCCTTCGGATTCTGAGGCATCTGTGGTTTCCCCAAACCTTGTTTCTCTTTTGATCGACACAGCAGTAATGTCACTGCAATCTTCTCCTGACCACACCCCCATTGTCGAGGATGATGTGTCCCCTATCCCTGTTATCATGCATACTCTTCAACCTAGAATTGAAGAAGTGGTCGTACCAATGCAGTCTCTAGTCAATCCTACTCTCCTTGTGGAGGGTGATGCATCCTTCAACCATGTTGTCAACATTCTTGATAACGCTCCTTCTGAACAATAGAGAGTCCTACTCTCCCCGAGTACTCTCCCTCCAAGCCCCGAGGAAGGTCCCTTCGATTCATATGGTCTTGTGGGGTATCCAATGCCCCCACCTATGTCCTTTCCAGTAAGAGACATTATCCAATATATCACAGAGACGATAACCTCCTCCGACACTTTATCCTCCTCGACTTGGAGAGATTTGGGTTTTCCCAAGCTTATGTCGACTATTCATAAGATACTGACATTCCACAGAAGTCCATCATGGGAGCCTTGGCCTGCTCCATGACTTACTGCCTAGACTCTCCCAAGTGAGTTCGAGTTAATATCTTTTCCAACTCATCTAAAAAGAGAAAATATTGCCGAGTGATTTGTCCCTTTCACACTCGTTAAATTGGACTTGAAAGGTCGTGAGTCTTAGTTAAGCTCTTTTTCGACTCGTCTTCAAAAAGAGAAAATATTGTCGAGTGAACTTGTCTCTTTCACACTCATAAGTTGGATTTGAAAGGATGTCTATTTGGCACAAGTTTATCTTTTTTTCACACCAAGTAGACTAAATGTCATGAAAAAGGACATTTTTTGGCGTTAAGTTGTGGTTTCATCTCATGCCCTTGCTTGCAGTGTTGAGTCTATAGCCGGTTCTCTCTTTGCATTATAAATCATTTGCCTCAACAGTCTTTGCATCCTCAACCAAGTAGAGCCTTGTTTATATCCTTTGTAATTTGACACCCTATACCCAGGAGGGAACATTCCCCCGAGTGTCCATCTCCCGCATGCATCTCCTTGCATTGAGCATAGGTATGTTCCACTATTAGAACTATTTTTTCTTACTTGCGACACTTGTTTCCTCCTATGTATCATAGCATTCATTTGTCTATGAAAAAAAAAAAAAAACGGCCGGGAAGGGAGTATTATCTTATATTGGCAGCAGTCGTGTCACCTTTGAATAGAGCACAAAGTTATTGAGTCCATTTATCATCATAATTTTGGGATTAGCATGGCCTTAGGAATATGGGATCGTTACAGAGTCTTCTCTATCGACTGGTTACTCTTCTATTCCCTATAGATAATTTCATTGATGCCTCCTGCTTCTCATGGTTTCATCATTGAGTCTATGTTGTCAGATTCTTCCATATGTCTCATGCTCTTGTTCAAAGGAAGTCTATCAGCCTATGTCATCCATTTCTCAGAACTCTTGACTTTGCATGTCGACCATACCTTTAGTTTGTCTCAGAGTCACATGATATTGTAGTCCTATCATGCACCCTGGTCCTACTTTCATCATTGGTAGGTAACCTTGAACCCATCAGTCGACATTTCATCATTGGTCATTGACTGGGTGGTTTCCCTTGTGTTTGACGACAAGACATCTATTCACACATTGGGATTCATGCAATGTCTTGGATTCCATTATCCTTATTGGTGGTTTCCTCACCTTTGTCAGCAGTTTTCCTCATTGGCTTCTATTCACAGGGTCTTTTTCGTGTACCGCTTGCACTTGGAACACACGAAAGACACACAGGTTCGTTGGTTCATGAACATGTTCTTTGTCCGATTTCCTCCAAATCATGAAGCTCCTTCTTTGTACCTCATGTTGAATGATGAGAGATGCCTTAATTCTCTCCTTTCAACGAGTCTTGTTCCATCTAATTCATCTCATCTATTCTGGAAATGGGACCTAGAGTCCTATGAGTACCTTGAGGCTTGAAGTCATTAATGGCAGTTTTTCTCGCCATCGATAGTTTGGAATACATCAATGTCTCCTAATCGATGGATTCTTCAGGTGTTCGACAACGACTCCTTTATTCACACTTGTAAGAATGTACTCGGTGCCTTGATACCTACTTTCATTATCGGTAGGTTGTCTCGCATTTGTTAACGATATAGCTCAATGACTGGTAAAAAAATGATGTCTCATTGTGTTCGGCCTCAACTCCTTTATTCACATGATTTAGACTTGCACCCTTGGTGGATTGTGTATAAGACTTGAAGACATTAGTATGTGGCAGCAACTTTCCTGAGTTGTTGATTCCTTTTCATTGGACCAATACCTATATGACTTCAGTGATCATGGGAGATCAGATTGTACTCCATTATATATAGATACCATCAGATTGATTTTGAGACTAGTTCTACTGGGCCTTGTTTGTGACTGTGACAACCTTTGGCATGTAACCACATTTTTATTTTCCTATTCATGGACATGGACAATTGTTTGGTATATTTTCACATGAATCTACAGTGTAATTCTATTGGCAACCATGTATGCTAAGTCAGTACAGAATGTAATGAGCAACTAGTTCTTCCGGCTGGGTCCCCATCACTCCACTTCCAGGTTGTTTATAATGTGTTTTGGCCATCACAGATACTCCTCTGATATCACACATTAAGGGGCATCTGTTATAGGAAGATTTGCCTCACCCTATGCAATCTTGCACAGAAGGCCTTTTTCCATTTCCCTATGTAGACTTATCATCCCTGCTTGTAAATTCCAGAGCTAAAAATACATATTTTTCCACATGTACACACCTTGCATACTATACAACATGCATATACGGAGGTTGCACCACTACAGCCCACATACATCATGATTTGTGCCCAAAAATGAAAATTAGTGTCGGGTTTCCATGTCACGATAGGAGATCTATGATCCTTGGCCTTCCATATACTGGAAACCTTCTGAATCGGCCCTTCAGTTCCATTTGAAGGCTATAGTGGGCCAATTCCAAGATATGGAAAAGAAGAGAAAGAATTCAACTTTGATAGCAAAGTTACTCTGGAGAAATTATTTACTTCATATTGAGTTTGCATCCCTTTGTCCTTTAAGTCTGAACACAGTGTTCAACCCCCAAACTCTTCCCTTATTTGATTGAGAACTTCATTGTCTCTCTTCTTTGAGCTTTGGTGGAGGATTGAAGTGGTGGAGGCCCAACTAAAAGGAACTTAGTTTCTCGGTTCCGAACCGTGCTGACACGGAAGTCTGTAACATTTTCACTTTTGCTGAACAATGCTGATCATATATTAATAGAAATACTCTTTTCCTGTCCAATTGATATCTTGCAAACATTTGAATTATTATTCCATGGGCGTATTTGTCATGTTTATTAATGGATTATGCTATTGAATGTGCTAACATCATTTATTATCACCATATGCTTGCTTTGATTGGTTGTTGAGGACTAGTTGCAAGTATATTGCTTTGGGTCAAGTGCTCAACGGTGGACTTCATCGAACATATGGATGAGGTAGGCTTGTTATCTTGTCTTGCTAGCATATTTGTTTACATAGAATACTTGAGAATAGAGTTGATTTCTACAATCATTTCCGTTTGTTGTGGTTTGCCCTAGCCATAGAGAGATTTTCCTTGTAACAATTCATCTATCAAACTCAACAACATGGAAAATGTATCAGTTGGATAAAATTGTTCTCTTAATGAAATTCAAACTTATATTTCTCTATTCAAGGAATTTCATGATGTATTTTCTTGGCAAGACCAAGAAAATTCTATTGAATAGTCTTATAATTCTATTTGACAGATTCTATTGAATAGTCTTATAGTTCTATTTTCATGATGCATTTTATATTCAAACATCTAGCTCATATTCACACGGTGTTTGACAGATGTAGATAATATAATATTCACATGAACCCTCATAAATTCATCTTTTTTGTGGAGTCTCATAGATTACTTGGATTCATTGTGTTCAAGCACATGATTGTGGTTGATCCTTTGAAGGTAGAGGCAAAGTTCAATTCTATCCCCCATGCTCTATCCATCAACTTCAAATTATTCAAGGGAAAGTGAAATCCTTGCATGATTCATCACAAATTATGATAATATTATAAATGGCTTCATGCATATTTTAAAAAAAGGAGTCTCGTTTATGTGGGATGACTAAGCACAACATTCTTTTGAGGCTTTGAAAAAGGCCCTCATGTCATCCCCATTTTTTAGTCCTCTAAAATATATTAGGGACTTCTTGTTATATATTATAAAATCCAAATCAACCATCAATATGGTATTGGTTCGAGAAGATGAGTGACATCATGAACATGTCATTTACTATCTTAGTAAGAGGCTCGTTGGACTAGAATTGTGGCACTCTCATATTGAGAAGTTGACATTGGTAACATTTCATGTTGTTCAAAAACTTTGACAGTATACACTTCTTTAATAAAAACTATTTATTATGAATTCTAACCCTATACATTTTATCTGACCCAACTAATAATCGGGGTTGAGTATGCTAAGCAGATTGTTATTTTGCAATATTTTGACTTAGAATTTGTATTGATGAAATAAAAATAAATGTTTACCTTTTTCTTAGATAATGTCAGAGATCCTATGAGACACTGAGTGATATAGAAAGGATCGTTATCTAATTTTTTATCTATCTTGGTACTTTATATGAAGAAAAATTGGAGGAATTAGATTGCAAGACCCATTTTAGCAACAACTCCCAATTTGGAAAATTGGGGTCTAGAACCCTCTAGATCCATTTTTAGGCATTAAACATATTTTTGGGGGGTTATAGCATCTGGAACTTGTTCACACACCCTTTATTTTGATCTACACACTGATACCTTTCCAACAGTGCAAAAATCATCTTAATCAGAGCTTGTATGTGAAGGTTATGCCCCTGTAAGTCGACCTACCTTGTTGACAACCATGGTAGGAGTGGATTCCATGTCAGCCCCCATTACTCACACATGCGGGGCTAGTCACGTGTGTAATTCAAGAATATTCTAGAAGGTTGAAAACATTATCACTAATTGATGGTTAAGGATGCAAAACCCCTAACCCTAGATGGCTATTATATTATGTTAAATACTGAGCTACTAGGAGCAGAAAGGGTTCCATTCTTTAGCATTGTATTTGTTCCATAGTTGAGAAGAGCATCTAGGAGTGGTATTTGAGAGCATAACAAAGGAGGAAAATCCACACTGAGTGCCTATTTATTTGTGTTTTCATTTCTATAACTGAGGAAAAGAGAGCAAAGCATAGGCCTTGTAACATACCTGTTACCAACAAATCAACAAAATTGATCCTTTGTAACATACCCATCCACCCAGGCTGGGCCATTCCATGAAAAACTCACTCTTTTAACACTCGAATACCATTAAATATATTGATATGTTCTGCATATGAACAAGGTTAAGCAGAATAATAACAACATACAACAATAATAATTTATACATAAAGACAATAGAAATTCCATAATAGAACATCATAATTCATAACATAGCATTTTCAAAAACACATAAAAACACTTATCTTTAGTGAATTAAACACCAAATGCATGTATACCTTTCACATTCCTCCCAACCATAGAACACACTTCTCATAGTCTCAACAATGGGTCACCCCCGAGTTGGGTTAAACTCTACCCGGTAAAAGGAAATTCTAAGCTAGTCAAAGGTCTCACAAACAACAACAATTCTCAAAATCAGGTGTCGACCTTAGAAACCAACCTATAACCTCTCATTTCCCACATTCTTGTCCCACCCCAGGAAGTGTGCCCCTTCTATGCTCAACAATCCCTTGGCTACCCCACTTCCCTTATGGGGCTTCAACAACAGACCGGAAAGGAAGTCTCAGAGCCCTGTAGCCACATCTTGTCCTCTAATAACCATCCTATAGTCCTTCATCCCAAACATGCCTATACCACCCTAGGAAGTGTGCCCCTTCTCTTCTCAACAGTCCCTTGGCTTCCCCACTTCCCTTCTGGGGCTTGAAAAATAGGTTGGACAGGGAGTCTTAGAGCCTGGTAGCTTTCTCTTGGCACCTTGGGATTTAATTCCTAGTAGTTCTCTCCACTTCAAGTGAATTCTCATAATCTTGGAAACCCACTTCCTTCCCACAATAAATCTCTTATCTGGAGAGAAAATTCAAATGGGCTTGACAACCTACTTCTTCGACCACGGGCCTGATAACCCAACTCTTCGACTTGCAACAACATCATGTACCAGTATGGATGGTAGCATGGATGAGTTAAAAATACTAGGAATCATGAATGAATGATAACCATAATATGGGGAATTAAACTATATCCCAAAATATATATATGCATGTGTCCTTTAAGACACATGAAACCCAAGGGAATCACTTTTTCCCACTTGTAATTTGTTCCCCTCCCCTAAGAAATTAGAATAACATCAATTTATATCCTTAATTTAGACTTTATGAATAATAATATAATATTCCTTTGGGATTAAGCCCTCAATATTGGCCCCTTCTTAGACTCTTAGCCCCCTTTCCCATCCTAGTGGAGTTTACCCCCCCATCTCTTTTGTGTGGAAGGTTAGCAGCAATGATGTGCTTTATTAAAATATGAGTGTTTACACATTACAACAATAGGCACGTTGGCCTTTTAGCCAGTCCAGACTCTCCAGCCTAATAGCCAGATAGGTACTTTGTCCTATAATATCCTGGCTCACCAGCCTATAAAACATATGTACAACTGGGGTTCAACCTAGGGGTATTACATTTCCCTCCCCCTTATTTATTCATTTTCCTTAATGCAGTATATACACATATACAATGTACAATTAAAAATTATTCAAAAATCTCCAAGACTTTGCCATTGAATCTTGTTATCCCCCTGGTTATCTTATTTTCAAGCACCAATTCATGTATTCATTTTGCGGTTGGAAGTCATTTTCTCTATTCCATAGAGCTTCTTCAGGAAATAATTCAACTCATTGTTCCATTTGACACAACCTCATGATTATAGATACCATGCCATAAGAATCCTTGATTTGTCTCTTCCTTGCTGCACTTACCCTTCTAGGCTCATGTATCCCTTCACTGCTACACAGTCCCTTAGTGATCCATCTTTCCAAGGATTTCACACACAAGGAGAGTGCCAACTCATTACCAAAATCCTGCCAAGGTTATAAATTTATAGGGATTTAGTGTCTCCAACTGTAGTTGTTATTTCCAAGCCTTTCAATTTAATAAATATTATCTCATTTTTATCACACACATATAGTCATTATGAGACAATTTTATAAAAACTTCATTTTGAAAATTCAAATTTATTTCATAAGGAAATTCAACCTTTTCCAAAATATGAAATTCTATCTCATAATTTCCTTGGTTGTTGCATAGTAGGCATCAATGTTTATGATGGCTCTCTGCAACACCATACTTGAGACCACTTTTCTACAATGTTTCCATCTTGCATTCAACCAACACATCATTAGTGTTTCCTATACAATATACTTTCATTGCAATATGTACAAAATCTTACAAAGTGATATTAGAATTGTCTACACTTAATAATGCAATCACAATTATCAATCAATTATTAAATAGAAATGAAATTATCATTCCCTGCATATGAATTTTCAACCATTAGGCTTTCCATTCTTGCAACATCATTATTTTCAACAATTAAACTTTCTGAACAAAAATTTCCTGTAGTCAATGCTCAAGTGGCTACTTGACTTTCAACTTCCTTGTTGTAAGGTCTAACAACCCCTGAAATGTTCTCAACTCTGTGAGTTAGTAATAATTGTGACATTTCTGCTGTTAGCATACTCAGTTTCGTTTAATAACATATGTGCATGTATTAAAAAAAAAACACATTAAACAAATGCATTCGAACATAACAATTCTATCATTCATAAGTGCATCTTTATCACTTACACGCTTTCATAAATTATGCATGCCTACTATTCAATGCATTCTTGTATTGGCTTTAGAATTATCTATATCTAAGTCATGTATCTCACCATTGGTAATGGGAAATTATGGTCAATTCCTCAACACATTCTCCATACACATCTATTTCTTGTTCAACTATTTGGATGCCTTCCTTTTCAACCTGAGCACTACACCAAGAATATAATTCTGTGATGTTCATTAGTGTTAGCAAACAGGTTTCATTCCAAACATTATTTAGTAGTAAGAAATTTTCCTTGGATGCTTGTATGGCACTAAATCCTTTTCATAACCAACCATGCCATGGTATCATACATGACTATCTTTGTCGACATTTATTCCTATAAGAGGGTCATACCCTTTTATTACTTTGGTTATTAACTCACAACAACAATTACATGACATGTTACTGTGTCACATGAATGCATTCAAAAACTAAATAGCTTTTGTAATTATTACAGCCCTCCAACCTTTACCACACCTAGTGGTATCTCATTCTCATTAATGCATTCAAATAATACAATAATGTGATCAAATAAACTCTGGCCGAGGAAATTCTTACCAAAATTTCCTTCAGAAATTATGCAATAAAATTACATAAAACTCATACCAGCATAGCTACCATTAAATAAATTTAATGCTACTTGGCTAGAATTTAATGCTACCTGGCTAGATGATAAAAATATAATCTCTCAAGCCTTTTCTATAAGCCTTATAATCCACACTTCAACTTTCCATTGCTTCCTTCTATATGCAACAACATTATTAGTATCACTTGCGGCCATGCAATAATTATCTCATTCTTGGCACAACAACCATCATTAGTAACTTCATAGTCATATATATTACAATAGACTACTCCTAGTCATCATCATCATATATATATATATATCAACAAATCTATGTTTATTACAATATATCTATATGCCCTACTATTGCATCACTAGCATGCTCATGAATGCATATGCAGTCCATTTTCCTGTACTATGTACGACTATCCAACAAGCCATAACATAATTGTTGCTACAGTAATTGCAACAACTTCTTTCTTCCTATACCACTTTTCCTTTTTGTTCCTAGAAGACCTCAATTCTTCCCGGATTCATGTATCCTTAATCTCTCTTACTGTGCACTTTCCATCTAAACCTCTTTTGATCATTTTTATATTTTCATCCATATAATATGTTGATATTAACTTCATCCTTAATTATTTCCTGGATCCATCTGATCAAACACATGCATGAGCAAATTACATTTCCATCCATGCTCTCATATTGACTTTATATCTTCAATTTATATTTACTCTTGTGGACCAAACTGTAGTTGTTATTTCCAAGCCTTTCAATTTAATAAATATTATCTCATTTGTATCACACACATACAGTCATTATGAGACAATTTTATAAAAACTTCATTTTGAAAATTAAACTTATTTCATAAGGAAATTCAACCTTTTCCAAAATATGAAATTCTATCTCATAATTTCCTTGGTTGTTGCACAGTAGGCATCAATGTTTATGATGGCTCTCTGCAACACCATACTTGAGACCACTTTTCTACAATGTTTCCATCTTGCATTCAACCAACACATCATTAGTGTTTCCTATACAATATACTTTCATTGCAATATGTACAAAATCTTACAAAGTGATATTAGAATTGTCTACACTTAATAATGCAATCACAACTATCAATCAATTATTAAATAGAAATGAAATTATCATTCCCTGCATATGAATTTTCAACCATTAGGCTTTCCATTCTTGCAACATCATTATTTTCAACAATTAAACTTTCTGAACAGAAATTTCCTGTAGTCAATGCTCAAGTGGCTATTTGACTTTCTTCCTTGTTGTAAGGTCTAACAACCCCTGAAATGTTCTCAACTCTGTGAGTTAGTAATAATTGTGACATTTCAACTGCTAGCATACTCATTTTCGTTTAATAACATATGTGCATGTATTAAAAAAAAAACACAATAAACAAATGCATTCGAACATAACAATTCTATCATTCATAAGTGCATCTTTACCACTTACACGCTTTCATAAATTATTCATGCCTACTATTCAATGCATTCTTGTATTGGCTTTAGAATTATTTATATCGAAGTCATGTATATCACCATTGGTAATGGGAAATTATGGTCAATTCCTCAACACATTCTCCATACACATCTATTTCTTGTTCAACTATTTGGATGCCTTCCTTTTCAACCCGAGCACTACACCAAGAATATAATTCTGTGATGTTCATTAGTGTTAGCAAAAAGGTTTCATTCCAAACATTATTTAGTAGTAAGAAATTTTCATTGGATGCTTGTGTGGCACTAAATCCTTTTCATAACCAACCATGCCATGGTATCATACATGACTATCTTTGTCGGCATTTATTCCTATAAGAGGGTCATACCCTTTTATTACTTTGGTTATTAACTCACACGAACAATTACATGACATGTTACTATGTCACATGAATGCATTCAAAAACTAAATAGCTTTTGTAATTATTACAGCCCTCCAACCTTTACCACACCTAGTGGTATCTCATTCTCATTAATGCATTCAAATAATACAATAATGTGATCAAATAAACTCTGGCCGAGGAAA
>SNQJ01S0007191.1:46941-144605 GCA_010110895.2 Picea sitchensis
ATATGCCCTACTATTGCATCAATAGCATGCTCATGAATGCATATGCAATCCATTTTCCTGTACTATGTACGACTATCCAAAAAGCCATAACATAATTGTTGCTACAATAATTGCAACAACTTCTTTCTTCCTATACCACTTTTCCTTTTTGTTCCTAGAAGACCTCAATTCTTCCCGGATTCATGTATCCTTAATCTCTCTTACTGAGCACTTTCCATCTAAAACTCTTTTGATCATTTTTATATTTTCATCCATATAATATGTTGATATTAACTTCATCCTTAATTATTTCCTGGATCCTTCTGATCAAACACATGCATGATCAAATTACATTTCCAGCCATGCTCTCATATTGACTTTATATCTTCAATTTATATTTACTCTTGTGGACCAAACTGGTTCAACCTTCCTTTGATTGAAACATATTAGCCCTTATATTGTCTTGCACCATTCTCTTCTCCTTTCTTATTACATCTGATTTCAACTTGACTCACATTGTCAATTCCTAGCATATTGCAATTGCAATGCTACCCACTATCTTCATTCCCAAACTCATAGAGATTGAATGGAAGTATTTGACACTGCCTTTACTTGTCATCACATTTTTCAGTGACACTTCCAACCCTTGGAATGCTACCCCATGGTCAGTTTCCTCTTGAAATGGATTCTTTTTTGGTACCATATCTTTTGCACTATATAAAAAGCATAGAATTATTATTTCCTATCCCTTTAGGAAATCACCTTCATGTCTGGGTCTCTTTGACTTATATTCCCAATGTACCTTCACAATGCACCCAACACCTTTGGAATGTACTCAACATTCATATTCATTGTTGTCACAAATCTTGAGTGCTACAATAGACTCAAATAACTTAGAATCCACCTAGTGATACCCTTTTTCACTAGCCTTCAATTACTCTTGAATTTTGTCAAATTTTGGAATGCCCTGAGATTTATATAATTCCTTCCCCAAAAGTATGGCTATATGCCTCCAGAACCAATCTTCACATGATGCATTTCTTATGATTTTTCTAGCATTCCTTTATCATTCAATATTTTCATTACTTCACCCCTAAAGTTATAACATTCATACCATGCATCCACTACACTATTTTGATGACAATAATGGAGGTACTACCCCCACAACTATATGGATGATCCTTGGAAATGATGCCTTTATCTCAAAGTATATTGTATGTCTTTCTTTATCATAACAATAAAATCTTGACATATAAATCTTTTCACAAAATTCTCCCCACAATGTACTACTTTATCTGTACCTTGACACCCCTTATAGTGAATGGATCTTCACTACTTCAACCAGTAAATGTTTACCTCTTATTCCTTGATTCCAATCTAATTAGAATCAATGGATTTCTTGTAGTAATTGTCTTTACACAAAAAATTTATCTTCTTGGATTCTCAAGCCTTCATGGCCTCACCTAGACTCATGTCTCAACATTCTTCCTTCTTATTTCTTGATCATCCTATGAGAGATTCTTATTATATCACTCTTGCCTTGAGTAACTCTTTTTATTTGTAACCAAATTCCAATCCTCTCATCTATTATAAAAACCATCTCTCCACACTTTCATGGTCACAGTTCCATGCATACACATTACTCATAATTTATCATGAAACATAGATGATATCTCTCTTACTCAACATCCCCCATTTTGTATGCATATTTGTCATCCCGAAGTCTTGTTCCAAATTATAGTTCCATTTAAAATATTATATCTTACTCACGGAGTATAGCTATTTTCAGATGGTAGCTTCCTCAAGCAATCATTCCACATTTTTAAGAACTGACCTTACCCTGTTCATCATACCTAGAAATACCACTTTACCAAAGACAATTGGTGGTGTTAGCACTAGAAGTCACACCTATACTATTGTAGGTCTAAGCCTAATACCCATTAGAATGTAAAGGAAAATGTTTATAAAAATTTGGTAAATGGATGGAAAACTCAATTAAATATGTCAAACACAGATCATTCCATGTAATACACACCAACAACCAAGGCTTTGAATGGTTTCAAATAAGGTTTTAACAGGAAATAACGATAGATGGAAGACTTAGCAAGGAGAATGTAATATGTATATCATTTTACATCAAGTATTTCTGACACACATATGAAAGAAAGCTCATTTGAATAAGAACCTCTCAAATTCAAAGAGAAAATAACTCTGATAAATTTGCATACAATATTGATGCAGGAGCACCGCATCCACGTCAACGACCATCCAGCAGCCACACTAGCGAATTCAAATCGCACGCTAAAAGAGAGGCACAACCTCATTTCAAATTTGAATTGAATGTAATTGAATGTCTTAGGCTGGTGAGCCATGGAAGTCGTGCCTTTGAGCAGGCATTAGATAGGATCGGCTTTAATGCTAGATCGGCTGAGATCTAGATCCAGGTGTTGGACTAGACAACCATTGACCATAATTTATTAGGGTAGGTAAATCCCGGAGGGAAGCGCTCGATGGAGCCCTCAGGTAAAAGAGATTTTTCAGATCTCATTTTGAGAGAGTGATGGTAGAGTAGGAGAAGAGCCAGAGAGAGCTCGAGAACACTCTTGTACAAACAGGCATTTGCCATTTTTAATATATACAGAAGCAATTTTTCCTGCATGTGTTCTGTCTTATATGTATGTCTGTGGGTGTTCATTATATACTGTATTTGTGTGTTGTTATCATGCCAGTGCAGGGAGTTTGTTTGATTTCAGGTTGAGGATATTTGAGGCTTCATACCAAGAGGGTGTGACAGAATACTGAGGGTTCTGAGGGCCGGTGCATTGAGGATTCACTTATGAATTATGAGGAGTCAGACAAAGACGTGCTGAGGCACTGGACTGAAGTCAACAACTCAGGAAGAAGAAGACCTCAAGGTTGTTGAATACCTTGGAGGCAAGGCTGTGTAGCTAGAGCACAGTTGTGGACAGAACTTTGTTGTAAGTTATGTGGAGCTCTGCCAGGTGGGCATTGAGCGTAAGCACAAGGTGCTGAAGGAAGGACTCTGTTGAGAGTTGAAGGAGACAAAATCTCTGAGGAGTTCTGTAAGAGCTCTGCCAGGTGGGCATTGAGCGTGAGTGTGCTAGGAGTGCACAAGAGGAAGGAACTCTGTCGTGAGTTCAAGGAAACAGAATCACTGAGGATTCTGGAAGGCTCTGCCAGGTGGGCATCGAGCAAGCGCATAGGTGCACAGAAGAAGATACTCTGCCAGGAGGGCGTCGAGAAAGTGTGCAGGCAAGCACAGGAAAATAGAGAACTCTTTGAGTTCTGTCATCTGAAGGAAGTATCCACTGAGGGAACTTTCACTGGGTTGCTGAATACCTAGAAGTACTCAAGAAGAGGCTTGAGCAGAAGGATAGCCAGGAGGGCATCCATTTCATTCTCCATCTGAGGGAGAAAAGGGATAAAATCCCCCAAGGGGTCTGAGTGTTGTGGAAGCTCAGAAGAGATAGCACTTTGGTGCATGAAGACTCTGCAGAGGCGCAGGAGTCAAAAGAAATCCTTCGGGGAGTCGGAGGAAGAGAGCTCATGAGGGACAGAACCAGCGTGTGCATGAGAATACTCTGCAGGAGCGCAGACGTCGAAATCCTTTAAGGGTTCGAGAGGGAAAATCTCAGAAGGAATAGCATCGTGGAGAACGCACAGTGAGGTTCAAAGCCGTAGAGCCTGCAGAGGAAGGAATCAAAGGTCGAGGCCTTTGGAACCTTGGAAATTCTCCCAAGGTAGGAAGAAAGCGTGTGCATGCTTAGGAGGGAGTAGCACCAGCCGTCAGATCGACAGGAGAAGAGATCTGGACCATTGAAGATTCATGTCCAGGAAGGCGTCCAAAGAAGTGCGCACAGGAGGAGGAGACCGAGAGCCGTTGGATCTCACTTGAAAATCCCGACAGCCGTTAGATCGGGAAAAGTCACACAGAGTTTAAGTAGTCGGAGGAGCAACATCATCCATTAGATCAGCTGAGAGAATATGGACCGTGGATTTATGTCGAGGAGGTAGCGTAGGAAAGGCACAGAGGAGAACAGATCTGGGTCGTCAGATCTGGAACAGATACCCGACAGTCATCGGATCTGTGGAAGCTGCACGAGGTTTAGTTATCGGGACATATAGGGTCCCAAAATAGCGAGTTGATCTGGACCGTTCATTGGGGAGCGGACACGTGTCATGAGATCACCCACATCGGGACCTTGGGCACTGGAGTTTGGAAGAGGAAGGCATTCAACTCATGAGTGGCGAGGAGGCGAGAGTTTCGTGTTGTGGGCCTAGCTGACGTCATCTCGGAAGCTCATGAGTGGAAGAGCCGAGGATTGGGCGTCAAGGGTCGCGAGGCGTGAGGAAATCGGAGCCGTCCGTTGACAAGAGGGCACGTGGCAGAGATCCAGATGATCTCGTGAACTCGGGAGTTCACAGATTGAAGGCCTAAGCGTTGGGTGTCCAAAGTCACGAGGACGTGAGGCGCGAGGATATCGGAGCCGTCCGTTGACAAGAGGGCACGTGGCAGAGATCGAGAGATCTCGCGAACTCGGGAGTTCGCCGGGTGAACGCCAAAGCATTGGTACTCAATGTCATAAGGACGCGAGGGGTGAGAAGGAGGTAGCCATTGGATCTGGATCGCAGGAGGACCGTTGGATCCACACGTGGGATCATGCATCGAAACCAGCCAAGAAAAGGCTCGAGAACTTGACCTCGTGAGAGGGGAAGTCACAAGGGAACGAGGTCGCGAGTTTCGGCACCTCGAACCTCGGAAGTTGACGGGGAATTTATTCAACCTCGCGAGTAGCGAAGTCATGAGGGAGCGAGGTAGTGATAGCGCGGAAGCCCCGAGAGAAGTGACAGGTGTGGATGGGTCAAGTCACATGCGCACATCGGAGTTTCGGTACCTCGGGTATCGGAGGTTGTAAAATCAAGAGTTTGGTATAGCGAGTTGCGAGGTCGCGAGGGAGGAAAGGCCACAGTCATGGAGGCGTGGTCGTATGCGACTGGAGCTAAGCTTAGGAGGGATCGCGCGTGAAGGGAGCTCATCGTAAATCGGGGATTCGAGAGGACTGTGACTCTCGATGGCGGGAACCGCGAAACCTTGAACCCCGATACTTGAGTCGGGGATAACCTCGGTAAAGTGCAGAAGGCTGAGGGGTGGAAATAAGGACCTGTGGAATGAGTATTGCATGGTGATTCCACTCAGGGGATCTAAAGAGCCGCTTCGGCTCAGCAGAGGGGATTTTGAGAACGATCCTGTGAGCAGGAGGTTAGGTAAAGAGACCCTACGGGGTGATAGGTTGGACCTCTTTGCATCAGGTGGTATCAGAGCTAGTTCTTGTCTGTATATTTCAGGCAAGAGGAGAACAGAGGAGCAAGAAGAAGACAGAGATGTTGAGGACTTTGTAATGGTTGTTTGCATATAGGCAACAATCAAGGAGACAGTCAGCAGGACTGTGGGATGAAGCTGAGCACTCAGGATTGTAGGAGTGATAGCAGCAAATTTTCCAGCGAGGCAGATAGACACAGTAAGATGGCTACTGAAGGCCATAAGCCTGTTGAACGCAAGAGGCCAGAGCTGATGAGCACAACAGAAATGGATAAAGAGCTCGCTGACATCAAGCGAGAGATGGAGGAGCTCGAAATGAAGATGTAGCAGAATAAAAAGCCGAGATGGGTGTATGAATGGCCCATGAAGACGCCAAAAGTGAAATGGCCAGTCAGGGAGCTGATGGTCAAAAGAAAATAGAGGTTGTTGAGAAAATGGTTGAGCTATGCTGAAAACCTCAAGGCCACAGAAGAAAAGATGATTTGTCATTGTTGGCCAGAAACTGGAAAGGGTCTCGATGATGGGGATGATGAAGAAGATAAATTGGGATCGTCTGAGGATCTCATAGACTGCCAGGAGGGCAGTGGAAGGTTTCCAAATGGCCAGATGGACCAGGGAATAGAGATGAGATCGGCTGATGATCTCAAGAACTGCCAGGAGGGCAGAGAAGAGGAAATTCTGGTTTTCCAGGTAGGTGACGAGTTGAGATCAGTTGAGGATCTCACAGACTGTCAGGAGGACAGCGAGGGAATTTCAATTTTCCAGGAGGTCATTGATAAGAGATCACTGAGGGATCTCGAAAACTGCCAGGAGGGCAGTAAAAGAATCGAATACTGCCAGAGAGGCAGCAAAATCACCTTACACTGCCAGGTGGGAAGAGATGAACATTTGAGACTATCTGAAAGTCTCATAGACTCAGAGAAGAGTTCAATTCAGCAAGGAGTGCTGATGAAGATGGGATCGGTTGATCTCATAGTCTGCCAAGGAAGCAGCGGAAGCATCCCATATTTCCAGATGGGTAGGGATGAGCAGATGAGACTATCTGTGGGTCTCATAAACTTCGAAGTGAGTTGCAATCAGACGGAGGAACTGGCAGAGCAGATGAGACTGTCTGATGGTCTCATAAATTCAGAGAAGATGGAAAAGAATCAGCAGGTGCAGCTGACAGAAGAGGTGAAAGATCAGGGTGATCTTCTGATGATTGGGGGAATGCAAATATTCCTACCATGTGCCCAGGAGGAGGCAAAAAGTTGTATTGCAGGTGCAACAACAACAGAAGAACAGTCACAGCTGATGATGACTGTCGAGGAGGAATTGGAGCAGACTTTGAAATCTGCCCAAGCATAAATAAAAGAAGAAAGTGAGCATTCTGAGGAATGTCTCAACACATTCAGCGTTGAAGCTGAAAAGACTGCAATAGGGGAATTTGCAGCAGAAGATGGAGAAGGCGAGCATTCTGAGGAATGGATCATTACTTTCAGCCAGGAAGCTGAGAGTGCTGTAGAATTGAAGCTGACAGTAGAAGCAGAAGAAGAAGCAGAAGAATAAGATGAGAATCCTGAGGGATGGCTCATTAGTTTCAGCCAGGGGGCTAAAGAGAAAGAAGCTGTAGCACTGAAGCTAGCAACAAAGGAAACCAAGCAGGAAGATAAAATTATCACTCCATGGGAGATGGAGCTGGAGATGCTAGAGGATTGGTTAAACAATCCAAGGCCAGCAAGAGAACTGACAGAATTTGAGCTGTCAGAGAAGAGGATGACTGAGTAGTAGGTCATTCAAGAAGAGACTGTGGAGCTGAAGTCTGCAGCAGAGTGGCAACTTGAGGCCACAAATGAAGATGAAGATGAAGAAGATGGCATGGGAGATCATAGTGATCTTCCCGATGGCCAAAAATTTTTGCAGTTGAGGAGACTGCAAAAGCAGAGCCATCCACTGGAGCAGCTGGATGAAGTGATCGAGGAAATCAAGGAACTGATGTTGAGATCAGTGCAGACTACCAGCGGAGAGAAGCTGGGCAGAGAAAAGGTAGCAGCAGCAGCAGCACAGCGGAAGCAGCAGCAGCAGCAACAGAATGGAGCAGATGGGAAGCTCCAAAGACTTATTTGGGATCCAGGAGGATTTCCAACAGCCCAGAGGGGAAGCTCATGATTTTTGCAGCTGTGGAGTATGATGCAGGAGCATCGCATCCACGTCAGCGGCTAGCCAACAACCACGCCAGCAAATTCAAATCGTACGCTAAAAGAGAGGCGCAACCTCATTTCAAATTTGAATTGAATGTAATTGAATGTCTTAGGCTGGTGAGCCATGGAAGTTGTGCCTTTGAGCAGGCATTAGATAGGATCAGCTTTAATGCTAGATCGGCTAAGATCTAGATCCAGGTGCTGGAATAGACAGCCATTGAATGTAATTTATTAGGGTAGGTAAATCCTGGAGGGAAGCGCTCGATGGAGCCCTCAGGTAAAAGAGATTTTTCAGATCTCATTTTGAGAGAGTGATGGTAGAGTAGGAGAAGAGCCAAAGAGAGCTCGAGAACACTCTTGTACAAACAAGCATTTGCCATTTTTAATATATACAGAAGCAATTTTTCCTGCATGTGTTTTGTCTTATATGTATGTATGTGGGTGTTCATTATATGTTGTATTTGTGTGTTGTTATCATGCCAGTGCAGGGAGTTTGTTTGATTTCAGGTTGAGGATCTTTGAGGCTTCATACCAAGAGGGTGTGACAGAACGCTGAGGGTTCTGAGGGCCAGTGCACTGAGGATGCACTTCTGAATTCTGAGGAGTCAGACAAAGACGTGTTGAGGCACTGGACTGAAGTCAACAACTCAAGAAGAAGAAGACCTCAAGGTTGTTGAATACCTTGGAGGCAAGGCTGTGTAGCTGGAACACAGTTGCGGACAAAACTTTGCTGTAAGTTCTATGGAGCTCTACCAGGTGGGAATTGAGCGTAAGCACAAGGTGCTGAAGGAAGGACTTTGTTGAGAGTTGAAGGAGACAGAAGCTCTGAGGAGTTCTGTAAGAGCTCTGCTAGGTGGGCATTGAGCGTGAGTGTGCTAGGAGTGCACAAGAGGAAGGAACTCTGCCGTGAGTTCAAGGAAACAGAATCACTAAGGATTCTGGAAGGCTCTGCCAGGTGGGTATCGAGCAAGTGCATAGGTGCACAGGAGAAGATACTCCGCTAGGAGGGTGTCGAGAAAGTGTGCAGGCAGGCACAGGAAAACAGAGAACTCTTTGAGTTCTGTCATCTGAAGGAAGTATCCACTGAGGGAACTTTCACTGGGTTGTTGAATACCCATAAGTACTCAAGAAGAGGCTTGAGTAGAAGGATAGCCAGGAGGGCATCCATTTCATTCTCCATCTGAGGGAGAAAAGGGATAAAATCCCCCAAGGGGTCTGAGTGTTGTGGAAGCTCAGAAGAGATAGCACTTTGGTGCGTGAAGACTTTACAGAGGCGCAGGAGTCAAAAGAAATCCTTCGGGGAGTCGGAGGAAGAGAGCTCAGGAGGGACAGCACCAGCGTGTGCGTGAGAAGACTCTGCAAGAGTGCAGATGTCAAAATCCTTTAAGGGTTCAAGAGGGAAAAGCTCAGAAGGAATAGCGTCGTGGAGAACGCATAGCGAGGTTCAAAGCCGTAGAGCCCACAGAGGAAGGAAGCAAAGGTCGAGGCCTTTGGAACCTTGGAGATTCTCCTAAGGCAGGAAGAAAGCGCATGCATGCTTAGGAGGGAGTAGCACCAGCCGTCAGATCGACAGGAGAAGAGATCTGGACCGTTGGAGATTCACGTCCAGGAAGGTGTCCAAAGAAGTGCGCACAGGAGGAGGAGACCGAGAGCCGTCAGATCTCACTCGGAAATCTTGACAGTCGTTNCGTAGAGTTTAAGTATCCGAAGGAGAAACATTGGCCATTGGATCAGCCGAGAGAATATGGACCGTGGATTCGTGTCCAGGAGGCAGCGTATGAAAGGCGCAGAGGAGAATAGATCTGGGTCATCAGATCTGGAATAGATACCTGACAGTCGTCGGATCTATGGAAGCTGCACGAGGTTTAGTTATCAGGACATCCAGGGTCCCGAAATAGCGAGTTGATCTAGACCGTTCATTGGGGAGAGGACACGTGTCGCGAGATCACCCACATCGGGACCTCGGGAATTGGAGTTTGGAAGAGGAAGGCATTCAACTCACGAGGGGCGAGGAGGCAAGAGTTCTGTGTTGTGGGCCTAGATGATGTCATCTCATAAGCTCGTGAGTGGAAGAGCCAAGGATTGGGCGTCAAGGGTCGCGAGGCGCGAGGAGATCGGAGCCGACCGTAGACAATAGGGAACGTGGCAGAGATCCAGATGATCTTGCGAACTCGAGAGTTCGCAGATTGAAGGCCCAAGCATTGGGTGTCCAAAGTCACGAGGATGCGAGGCGCGAGGAGATCGGAGCCATCCGTTGAAAAGAGGGCACGTGGCAGAGATCGAGAGATCTCGCAAACTCGAGAGTTCGCTAGGTGAACACCCAAGCATTGGTACTCAGAGTCACGAGGACGTGAGGGGCGAGAAGGAGGTAGCCGTTGGATCTGGATCACGGGAGGACCGTTGGATCCGCACATGGGATCGTGCATCGGAACCTAGCGAGAAAAGGCTTGAGAAATTGACCTCGTGAGAGGCGAAGTCACGAGGGAATGAGGTCGCGAGTTTTGGCACCTCGGACCTCGAAAGTTGACGGGGAAGTTATTCAACCTCGCGAGTAGTGAAGTCGCGAGGGAGCGAGGTAGCGATAGCGCAGAAGCCCCGAGAGAAGTGACGGGTGTGGACGGGTCAATTCACACGCGCACATCGGAGTTTCGGTACCTCGGGTATCGGAGGTTGTAAAATCAAGAGTTTGGTATAGCGAGTTGCGAGGTCGCGAGGGAGGAAAGGCCACAGTCATGGAGGTGTGGTCGTATGGGACTGGAGCTAAGCTTAGGATGGATCGCGTGTGAAGGGATATCATCGTAAATCGGGGATTCGAGAATACTGTGACTCTCGACGGCAGGAACCGCGAAACCTCGAACCCCGATACTTGAGTCGGGGATAACCTCGGTAAAGTGCAGAAGGCTGAGGGGTGGAAATAAGGACCTGTGGAACAGGTATTGCACGGTGATTCCACTCAGGGGATCTAAAGAGACACTTTGGCTCAGCAGAGGGGATTTTGAGAACGATCCTGTGAGCAGGAGGTCAGGTAAAGAGACCCTGCGGGGTGATAGGTTGGACCTCTTTGCATCAAATATCACAATAAATATTTTATTGCAATAAAGAAACAATGTCTGGATGAATCCTTCAACATAGATTGATATCAAAGTGAGACAACAAAGAGACGATAATGAGAATAATATTGATTTCCACCATTAAAATTTTCTTGGATCTGGTTCATAGATTAGGACAAAACTCTGCTACAAAAGAAAATACCAAAATAAGAGTTTTTTTGTCACACCATTCGAACCCTCTTCAGTATTACAATGCCCTTTAAATAGATAAACTTATCAAATCCAGATTTACAATCTTCCCCTCAACTTCCTCATAGGATCCCATGCCTAAGGGAAGCGTGGCAACAAGTGTACAACCAAAAAACAACAAACTGTTATTTTAAAGGAAAATGTTGGCAACGTATACAAAATTCTTCAACAACTTGATGATGTGTCCATAAGTATGAAACTACTTGAGGCAGGTGGCCTTCCAAAGTGAAAATGATCCCTTGAGTGTTGGTATGAGTTCCCCTTGACAGATGACAACTCCCTTTCCCTCCAAAATCTAATAAAAACTGAGTTTGCAGCGCAACCCTGCATTGTCCTGAAATAACCAGTTCACAGTGCTAATGAGTCCAGGCACTACAAAATTTCCTTTAGCAGCCTGTTTCACTTTTGTAAAATCTTCAACACCTCAAAACTTCTACTAAGAGTCCAAATATGTTATAACTCATCATCCTGATATATCATTGGAGGAAAATCAAAAATATTGCTAGGTCTAGTTCAAAACTGATAACCATCACTAAAATGTTGTAAATGCATGTAACATAAACTTTGACAAAAATGATGCTAGTTTTAGAAGGTCATTTTTATTTATATTTTTATTCTATAACTTATTCTAGTAGCCACCTCAGCTAGCATGTCTAAGTCTCTCTTTGCCAATTCTTCTCTGAAAGGATATAACTCTGCCTTCAATTTTCTGATTTCAGCTTGGCGGGTTATGTTCTTCCTGTACACATTCTTGAGTTTTTTGTGAAGGGGAAAAAACCTCTTAGCCAGGAACCTTGCCTTATCAATTATCTCCCCGTACATGTCCAACATCTCCTTAAGGTTTATATTGGAACCCAAATCTTCCTTCTTCAACTTGTCAATTTCATCTCTTGCTTCCTTGAGTTGTCTCTTGAGCCTTTTGAAGGTAGGGTTGTTTTCATGTTGGGGAGTAGTGATGTCAATAACATTTGCAGGTTGCTTAGAACACTGAGATTTTCCTTTTTTGGGGGATGAAGTCTCTATTGTATCATATTTCATGAGGACATGCTGCTTGGATGTTTCTCTAGTAAAAGGTCTTCTAGATTTGACTTTGTCTGCAACAGTTGGTGGGAAAAAACAAGTTTTTTTCCTTTCAAGCTTCTTGGTTTTCTTGAAGGAATCTCCATGGGGATAGGATCTGCCACAGGTAAAATTTATCTATTAGGAGGTTGTGAAGGACCACTTGTTTCTACTTCATCAGTATCCCTAACATATTTATCACTCCTAGTCACCCTCTTCTTCTTGATGGACTCTGAATGCATAGTCCTCTCCATAGGGGTAGGAGTTTGTCTTTTGGACTATGGAGTAGGATAAATATCTAATTGAAAATGTGACGAAGTTAGGAAATTTTCCCAATCAGTGTTATTTTTCCTTAACTCTTCCATTGCTGACATTTTGATAAGACCAGAGTGAAAAACACTGGTATCTACCTGCTTTGACTTAGCCTGGACTTTGTCTGACATCTTACCAATACTTCTGAAAAGATAGAATGGAATTTTGATGGATTCTTTTATTGTGAAGTGTAACAATAATCTAATGTGGTATTGGTATACCATGTTGAACCTCCCTTCACATGTGGATTACCTTTGGATGACCTTGAGCATCTTATCAAAACATTCAAGCATGTGATTTCTGGGTACTCCTTTATACAAGTTGTCTTCTTGATATTCAAGATTAAGGAATTATTTTGAGAAGGAAGAGTTTAATGACATGTCTTTAAACCATTTATTACCACAGTCAGGTATCTATGTTTCTACATAGATAGAATGCTCTGAAACATCAAACTCCAACATCCCCACTTTAGTCTTTGTCCCATTAAAATTAAGTGAAAACTCTTTAGCCACTTCAGGATGTCCTCTTTGCATCATTTAACAAAAAATAAGACAACCCACCCTCTAAAAATATTCCCTGAACAATGGTTCAGAGTTAATAAGTTTCATATCATAAGGTTCAGTCCTCATAATATCTCCCCCCTTTTGAGTCTTCTTGTTTTGTTGATTGTCCATAATCATTGCTTGAAGAACACTTTCTGTAAATTCTTATGACAGTTGGTGTGTGAAAACAGGGTAAACAGGAAATTTAGGGTTTGATGACAAAGTTGTTTACCTAGAGTTCACCTTGTATAAACACTTATACACATGAGTGGTATGAAATCGATCACATTTCAAAAGGAAAGATAAGAGGGGCATCCACTGAGATTTGTAGTAAAAATGTAGACATGTAAAAAGAAATTCTATTAAAAAAAGGTTTTAGCTGCACAGTATCAGTTCGTAGTGCCAATATGGTATGCAAATTGAGCTTGGTTTTATAAAGGATTAATCATTTTATTTATGATTGATAGGGAGCTCATACAACTAGTTAAGATTGGGTATCAGATTGATTGCAGAAAATGAGGGTTTTGACAGTCTAAAAACAGAGGATTCACAACGCGCAATGATGATGCAGAATTAAATCAGGCAGTTCATAGTGTTGAGATATCAGTGGGAGGAATGGCTTGTTTGCAGAAAAAATGACAAGGTGAAATTAAAATGATAGTTTTAAATAATGGGCATAGTTCAAAGCGCCATAGTAGTGGTTTTGAGATTTGGCAGCAAATGGAATTTAAGAGTTCACAGCGCCAGTAATTCAAAACAACATAAACTCCTATGTCAACCTTTGAAAAACATGCAGATCGTCAAGGAATACCTTATACATCTAGATTTTATGTTCGTTCTTTGTGAACCTGAGTTGGTCTATTTGAGAGGCATCCAAACTTGAACAGTCTCCTTCATATAATTCACAGAGTCAATCTGCAGTGGTAGTCTGCAGTGCCAGTTTGCAGTGCCAATTTCAAATTCCAATAGTGTGCTTCAAGGAAACTATTAGAGTTTTTTGTGAAATAATCCTTGAAAATCCAATTAGTTGAAAGCGCTGAAAACCAAAAACTTCCCCTTGACACATTTCTAGATTGCAATAATGAAAGATAGTGCATGAGGTACTTATAAGTACGTAGGGAACTTTTAGGTGAGTTGGTAGCAAATTAACCTGACCTTTGACTTGACATCTAAATGGTTGGAAAGTGACAAAATGAAAATTTGTGTACAACTTTGAGGTAGGACATGTTATGGTGATGATGTTTAACACCAAGAGTGTGACTCATAAGGACCATTGTACTTATCATGATGAATAATCGCATGACATAAAGGCTCTAAACCAAGGCTAAAACAATACTATGCTTATAAAAACAAAAAAAATGAGTTATGACATGAAAAATAACACAAACCCTAAGACTTAAACAACCCTATGACTCAAAACAAAACAAAACCAAGGTGTTTTTACCCCCTACACATTCTATGTGCTAAAATTTGTCTCCACGGGGGATGGAGACTTCCCTGTGAGGTTCCAAGAACATGCAGTTCCAGTGCCTTATCCATTGGGCTAGGAGTCATTATTGAAAGAAAATAAAACTAACTAAAGACTGGTATTTACAATGAAAATAAGTCACTCATGTATTTTAGAAAAAGTGTCTCTTTAGAAAATGCCCATTGACTGTGCCACCAGGGAATTCATCATCTTCCAAGTTTTGCAACTTAAAAATATTATTTTGCAAAACTTCAAAAATTTTAAAAGGATCAATCCATAGGGCTTCGAATTTACCATTTTTCTCTCATCTTGCCTTTTTGCATCCCCTTTGAGTACCAGGTCTCCAAGATGAAAATATTCTTTATTTACCTTCATGTCAAAAGCTTCTTTAATTTTTTGTCGATGGATTTTTGCTTTATCAAAAAGTTGTTCCCTGGTTTTTTGTACTTCCACAAGTTGATGCATCCTCCTAATCATGTCATCCGGTTCCCCTTATTGATCTTGAAGAAAATTTTCCACAGGTAAAGCTAGCTGAACAGGAAAAACAACTTCAGTTCCATAGACCAACTGAAATGGAGTAGTGCCAATTGATCTCTTGGTGGTTACTCTGCCTGCCCACAGGGAAAACTTCAGCTTTGAATCCCATGACTTTTTATTATCCTCCAGCAGATTTCTGATGATATTTACTAATATTTTGTTGGAGGATTCTGCTAAGCCATTACCCTGAGGGTAATATGGATTACAGTGAATAAGTCAAATCCCAAAATTTAAAAAAAAAACACCAGAGGCTCAGCTTTAAAAGATTCACCATTATCAATAAAAAATTTGTTAGGACAACCAAACCTTGATAGAATGTCTTCCAGGAAGACAATAACTACTTTATGTGTTGCATTTCTAGTGGGAATGGATTCTATACACTTGGTGAAGTAATTAGTAGCAGTCAATATCCAATGATGTTGACCACTTGAGGCTGGATGAATTTCTCCAATGAAGTCTAATCCCATTGTTGAAAGGGGCTAGATACGACTATGGGCTTCAGAGGCAAAGATTTGAGTTGTTGTTTTCCTGAGAATTTCTGACATTTATCACAAGTTCTGATCTTTCCACACACATCAGTGAATAATCTAGGTCAGAAGTATCCATCTCTAAGTATCTTGTATGATGTATTCCTCCAAAATTGATGACCTCCACATAGACTCTCATGAAAATCAGTCGTAGTTTGTTTTGCCTCTTCTGGATCCAAACATCTTAAAAGAACCCCTACAGGATCTTTCCAATATAGAACATGATCAACAATGCAATACTTGACTGCTTTAAGTTTCAAAGCCCTCACTTTGGTCTTCTCAAGTCCAGTAGGAGGCTGCAAATTTTGCAAGAAATAGATGAGTTCCTTGTATCAACTTCATTCTGTCAACTTTGAGTTGATTTGCAAGTTGTTGTTAGGAATATCATTCTTCTGATTTACAGAATTATCATTCATGAAATTTACTCCTAGTGCCTTGCAATTTGATTCAGCTAACAATATAGGTAAACCTTGACCAAACCAACTTGGTGGGTTTCATCTCAAGATCAAAATCCAAAATATTAGCAATCCACTTACTTATTTTCCCATCTATATCAGGCTGAATCATAATTTCTTTTACAAAGCTTGAAGGAACATAAGCAATAATTTTTTAGTGAAGAACATATACTCTGAAATATTTTAGGGCTTTGACCAAAGCATAAGCTTATTTCTCCATGATGTCATATCTGACTTCAACATCTCTCAAATCCCTACTGAAAAACGAAATAGGATGCTCCATTCCATCTAAATTCTTCTAAAGAAGGACAACAACTAATGTATCATTTGAGGCAAAAGAAAAAATCAATTTTTTTTTGAGTAATCAAGACTGATAAAAACAGGTGCATCAACCAGTGCTTTCTTTATTTGCTCAAAAGAACTCCTAGATTCTAGTGTCCATTTTACTTCATTCTTTTTTCTCATCACGACTATGATGAATTTGACCATCTCAACAAAATTTGATATAAATCTCCTCAAGAAGCTTATCTTACCTAAGAAGGATTGAATTTCGTTCTTGGACCTTTCGAGAGAAAGAGTTTTGATAGCCTCTACTCTACTTGGGTCGATTTTTACTCCTTCAGCTGAGACAATATGTCATATAATCTTACCTTCCTTCATGGCAAAAAGAGACTTCTTGGGATTAAGTTACAACCCATATTTTATGCATTTCAGGAACACCTTCTCCAAATGTTGGTAATTCTCTAGATCAGACTTTGAAAACACTGTGATATCATCCAAGTAGATAACCACAAACGTATATTTTTCTTAAACTAAATGCAATGTCTATTGCACATTGGAAAGTTTCCCCTGCATTCATGAGACCAAAATTCATCTTGGCATACATGAATGTACCTGAAGGAGTGGTAAATGTTGTATTTTCCCTGTCCTCTGGTAATATAGAAATCTGATTGTAGCCCGAAAAGCCATCAATCATTGACATGCTTACTGAACTTGTCACCCTTTGCAATATATTCTCCATTTTAGGCAAAGGGGTAATTGTCTTTTCTAGAACAGCTGTTTAAATTTATGAAATCAACACAAAGTTTGATCTCACCATTCATTTTTCTGACAGGGACCAGATTATCTATCCAATAAGAATACCTCAAAGGTATAATGATATGGGCATCAAGCAATTTTTTGACCTCTTTCTCCATAATGGGAAATAACATAGGATTGATCTACCTTAGTTTTTGTCTAAAAGGTTTGGTATCTCCTTCAAAGGTATTTTATGCTCAATGATGTTTGTATCATAAGTTTCCAAATCCTCATACTTCCATGCAAAGACATCAGAAAATTCTTTCAACAGTTTGATATATTCAACCCTTTGATTTTCTAACAAAGTACTGGACCGTTTGACATATTTGGGTTCCTCTTCAGTACCTAGATTACACTCTGTCAGATCAACATTTTCACTTAAACCAATCACTTTCACATCCACATCATTGTTATAAAATAACCTCTCCAAGGTAACTAATCCTTTAGGAATATGATTACTAGGTAACTGAACAATTTTTTGATCTGCAATCTTGTTCATAAATTTATTAGGATGCAGACTTTTATCATCATCTCAATCTTGGTCAATATGAAGAGAAAAAAATTCATTTACTGCTTCCAGAAATATTTTTATTTCTTGATCATCTTCAAAAAACTTCCCATGCTTGACATTATCAGGCATAGAAGGTCTATATTTTACCTCAACATCATACTTAGGTCTGGGAGGTAGTGGGATTTTAAAATTACTAGCAGAAACAACTAAGGAATCAACCAAGGTATTATCCTCTCTGGGAAAAAAAGATATGTTTAAGGCTAGGAATAAATTGTAAATAAGGTCCCATACCTCATTCCTATAAGTTCTCAGTCTTGTATCCTTTGCTTGATAGATATTTCCGACTTGATGCACGATCAGCTCTGCATCTCCAAAAACTGATAATTATTCAATTTTCATGTCCTTTGTAGCTCTAAGCCCGAAAACTAAGGCTTCATATTCTACAATGTTGTTTGTGGTTTCAAATTCCATTTTGAAGGATAAGGTTATGACTTCTTGAGAAGGAGAAATTAACATAACTCCAACACCGACATTATCTTTGGAAGATGCACCATCGAAATAGATTTTCCAAGTTTGAGCACCCTGTCTGGATGTCTCACATATTGTTGGTGATTGCTTTTTTATTTCCAATGGTGACTAAGGGAAATCAGTAAGATGCAAAATGCTAGATCCTAGATCAGTATAAACAACATAAATGGGATGGTTTGTTGGATTTCCTTCATCACTAATGATATACGCAAGTTGTGCTTCTCTATACATCCTTTTTTGTTCACCCCCAATGAAGGGTATAGTAGCAAAAGAAAGATCCATTTGCAATGTCCCTCCTAACCTTTTGATCCATGATCTGTACAACAACATCCCAAACTTGGGAGGAACATATGCAACTACAATATCCATGACTATGCTCTTCATAGGTAGTTGAAAGAGAGTAACAACCAAATCTTTAATCACCCCAAGGCATTTTATTTTTCTTGAGTCAAATGAATACAAAACATGATATGCTTTAGTAATTTCTAGACCCTATTCATCCATGACAGCCTTAGGCATTAAGTTATGGGATGCATCTGATTCCATAAGGCAATTGTGTAATATTTTATCATGTATATTCAAAGAGATGTAAAAGGGAGGAGAGGCGTCATCTCTGTCTTCTACTAGTGGCCCCAATATAACTACAGGTTTCTCATCCTACAAGTTAACTGAGTCTATTGAATGGGAAGAAAATTTAGGCAATAACATTTTTGAAATAGATTTCTTGAAATCTTCATTCTTTATCAACTCTAGGAATGGGACAGGAATTTTGATTTTCTGGATTTCATTCTCAAAGTTAAAAGAAGATTAGGACTTCATAATTTCCATTGTCTCTTGAACATGAGCTTTAATGATGGGTTGATTTTTCTTTTCTTCTATTCCTTTATTTGGTGCTGACACTGTTTTGGAAGGAGCATATGATTTTTTAGGTTGATTAGATGTACTTGGATTTCCCTCTTTTTGTTTACCTTCAATTGTATTTGTTTTGAGTTTAATTCACTTTCTCTCCTTTACTTAACTCATTCAGTTGATTTCTCATAAGAGAATCTTCATAAGAAGATTGAGTTATATGAGGGGAAGCAGATGTGTCTCCTAGACAATGAATCTCTTGATCTGCTTCTTCATTATCTCCTTCTTCATCATCAACCAAATTTTTTTGGAGAAAGGTTTGAACCTTCTGATCCTCTTTATTTCTCTGATCTCTCTGAAGAATTTGAGGTGTATTGTTTTGTCTTTCGAAATTGTTCCTATTTCCAAAATACTGGGAGTTTCTATTTTCTTGTCTCCCTTCAAGTTATAGTTTTTCCATTTCTATAGAAAGTGACTTGACTAACTTAGTCAATTCATCAACTTGGGGATTAGTTCCTGAAGTATCAGAAGATGAGGATTCTTCTTTTTGTTTTCTTCTATCCCTATCATATTTCCCCCTTAACTTATCTGCTGCCAATATGTTTGATTCCACCTCTAGAGAAACATCTTGCATATGGGCTAATGTTGTAGACATTCTTTCTCTCAAAAAAAGAAAAAATTTTGGGTCAAAAGCAATTGCATAGGTTATTTTAGCACAAATTTCAGTAGGCTTAATCTCAGTAGGAATTTTGTTATACATCTTGTTAAATCTCTTTGAAAACTCTTACACCGATTCACCTTCTTTCCTTTTTAGAGCCCAAAATTATGTGATGTAATATAAAAAGTCTTTTTGTTCACCCCAATGTCTTAAAACGGCATCATCTAGGCTTCAATTCCAGCAATTGATCCAGTCGATAGACTTCTAAACCATTTTCTATCTTCTCAATCAAGACTTTGCACAAAAACCCTCATCCTGACATATTCATTCCCAATATTCAAATTAACAGCATAACTATAAAATGTTGCAAGGTGTTCTATTGTAGTGATATCTTCCTCTCCTGTGAACTTAGGCATATACTTTAGGTAATCTCCTATTGGAAGAGAATTCATAGGCTAAGGAAGCACTAATGGTGCATACCTAGCAGCCACAATGCCATCCATTCTGTTTTGAGGAGGATTAACCCCATGCATTTGATTAGGAAAAGGAGGACTCTAAATTCTAGGAGAAGTAGAAGGTGATTTGACAGGTAAAGATGAAGTTTCTATAACAGGTAGTTTTGGAAAAGGAAGAGTATAAGGTGGGGAAACTTCATATTTAACAGAAAGTGGTTGATTCTTGGATGAGGATGGGGGAATTTCAGCAGAAATTGAGGTTCCTTCTTCTTTAGTTACAAAAAATTTAAAATTATGGGGAGAAGGAGAACCTAAAAGTGGGAAATATTCCAAACTTTCAAGCCTAAACCACTTTACAATTTCAGGGGATGTAAGAAAATAAAAAAAAAATAGATTTTCTTCTTTCAACTCAGGAGAAAAAGTTGAATATTTTGTAGGAATATATCCCAGTTTTGACTTTACAGGAGTTTCAACATTAGGTAAATGAAAAAAAGGAGAAACAACAACTAGTGTATGGAAAGCAGAGTCAGGTAAATCTCTAGAAGTACCTGGAAATTTAGAAGATGAGGCTCCTTGCAAAGATTTTCCCTTCTTTATGATTTTTTATGGATCAAATTCAGGTGCAGCCAGAGGTGACTGTGGACTAGACCTCATGTGTCTACTCTTAGGAGCCACAACTGAAATTTGGAGTCACTAGGTGCACTATGCAGACTTTTGTTTACTCATTTTTGTAGACCACCAAAATCAGTAATGTCTTTTCGTAAAACCTAGGGAAATATCTTCAATTCTTTCCCCGAAAACAACGCCAAAAATGTTAGCACTAGAAGTCAAACCTAGATTGTTTTAGGTGTAAGCCTAATACCAATCTGAATTTAAAGGATAATGTTTATAAAAATGTGGCAAATGGATGGAAAACTCAATTAAATATGTCAATCACAGATCAATCCATGTAATACACACCAACAAACAAGGCCTTAAATGGTTTCAAATCAGGTTTTAAGAGATAAGAGTGATAGATGGAAGACTTATCAAGGAGGATGTAATATGTACATCATTTTACATCAGGTATTTCTGACACACATATGAAAGAAAAATCATTTGGATAAGAACTTATTAAATTCAAAGAGAAAATAACTCTGATAAATTTGCATACAATATCACAATAAATCTTTTATTGCAATAAAGAAACAATAGACGGATGAATCCTTCAACATAGACTGATATCAAAGTGAGACAACAAAGAGATGATAATGAGAATAAGACTAATTTCCACCATTAAAATTTTCTTGGATCTGGTACATACATTAGGAGAAAACTTTGCTACAAAATACAATACTAAAATAAGAGTTTTTTTGTCACACCATTCAAACCCTCTTCAGTCTTACAATGCCCTTTAAATAGATAAAATTATCAAATCCATATTTACAATCCACCCCTCAAATTCCTCATAGGATACATGGCAACATGTATACAACCAAAAAGCATGTGTACAACCAAAAAACAACAAACTTCTATTTTAAAGGAAAATGCTCGCAACGTATACAACAGTCTTCAACAACTTGATGATGTGTCCATAAGTATGCAGGTCCTTGAGGTAGGTAGCCTTCCAAAGTGAAATCGATCCTCTGAGTGCTGGTACGAGTTCCCCTTGATAGATGGTAACTCCCTTTACCTCCAAGATCTTCAAAAACCCGAGTTCGCAGCGTAGTGCTGCAAACTATCCTGAAACAACCAATTCACAATGCTAATGAGTCCAGGCACTGTGAACTTTCTTATAACAACCTGTTTTAGTTTTTTAAAAGATTCAACACCTCAAAAATTCTACTAGGAGTCCAAATATGCTATAACTGATCATCATGATATATCATTGGAGGAAAAACACAAAAACTTCTAGGTCTAGTTCAAAGATCATAACCATCACTAAAATGTTATAAATGCATGTAACATAAACTTTGAAAAAAATGATGTTGGTTTTAGAAGGTCATTTGTCTTTATCTTTTTATTCTGGAACTTCTTCTGGTAGTCACCTTAGCTAGCATGTTTAAGTTTCTCTTTGCCAATTCTTCTCTGAAAGGCTGTAACTTTGCCTTAAATTTTCTAATTTCAGCTTGGTGGGTTTTGTTCTTCCTATAGAAATTCTTGAGTTTCTTATGAAGGGGAAAAAACCTCTTAGCCAAGAACCTTGCCTTATCAATTGTCTCCCCATACATGTCCAACATCTCCTTAAGCCGCCTCCTAAGCCTTTTGAAGGTAGGGTTGTTTTCATGCTGGGGAGTGGTAATGTCAATAACTTCTGTGGGTTGCTTAGAAGACTAAGATTTTCCTTTTTTCTGGGCTGAAGTCTCTGTTGTATCATCTTTCATGAGGACATGTTTCTTGGTTGATTCTCTAGTAAAAGGTCTTCCAGGTTTGACTTTGTCTACAACAATTGGTGGGGAAAAAACAAGTTTTTTTCCTTTCAAACTTCTTGGTTTTCTTGAAGGAATCTCCATGGGGATAGGATCTTCCACAGGTGAAATTTATGTATTAGGAGGTTTTGAAGGACCACCTATTTCTGCTTCATCAATAGCCTTGAAATATTTATCACTCCTAGTCACCCTCTTATTCTTGTTGGACTCTGAATGCACAGTCCTCTCAATAGGGGTAGAAATTTGTCTTTTGGACTGTGGAGTAGGAGAAATATCTAACTGAAAATGTGATGAAGTTAGGAAAGTTTCTCAATCAATGTTATTTTTAATTAACTCTTCCATTACTAACATTTTGATAAGACCAGAGTGAAAAACACTGGTATTTACCTGCTTTGACTTATCCTAGACTCTGTCTGACATCTTACCAATAATTCTGAAAAGATAGAATCGAAGGTTCATGTCTTCTTTTCTTGTGAAGTGAAATAGTAATATGATGTGGTATTGGTATACCATGTTGAACCTCCCTTCACATGTGAAGTACCTCTGGATGACCCTCAACATCTTGTCAAAACATTCAAGCATGTGACTTCTGGGTACTCCTTTAGACAAGTTGTCTTCTTGATATTTAGGATTAAGGAATTATTTTGAGAAGGAAGAGTTTAATGACATGGCTTTAAAACATTTCTCACCACACTCATGTATCTATGTTTCTACATATATAGAATGCTATGAAACATCAAACTCCAACACCCCCACTTTAGTCTTTGTCCCATTAAAGTAATTGCAAACTCTTTGGCCACATCATGATGTTTTCTCTGCATCTTTTGACAAAAATTAAGACAACCCACCCTCTGAAACACTTCCCTGAACGATGGTTCAGAGTTAATAAGATACATATCATAAGGTTCACTCCTCACAACCTATCCCCCCTTGTGAGTCTTCTTGTTTTGTTGACTATCCATAACCAGTTCATGAAGAACACTTTCTGTAAATTCTTATCATAGTTGGTGTGTGAAAACAGGGTAAACAGGAAATTTAGGGTTTGATGACAGAGTTGTTTACCTGGAGTTCACCTTTTCTAAACACTTATACACATGAGTGGTATGAAATGGAGCACATTTAAAAAGGCAAGATAAGAGGGGCAGCCACTGAGATTTGTAATAAAAATGTAGACATGTAAAAACAAATTATGTTAAAACAGGGTTTTAGCAGCACATTATCAGTTTGCAGCGCCAATATGGTATGAAAATTGAGCTTGGTTCTATAAAGGATTAACCATTTTATTTATGCTTGATAGGGAGCTCATACAATTGGTTAAGACTAGGTATCAGATTGATTGCAGAAAATGAGGGTTTTGACCATATAAAAATAGAGGAATCGCATTGCTAGTTCATAGCACACAATGATGATGCATAATTAAATCAAGTAGTTTGCAGCATTGAGATATCAATGGGAGAAATGGCTTGTTTACAGAAAAATGACAAGGTGAAATTAAAATGAAATTTTTAACTAGCAGGCAGAGTTTAGTGAACCATAGCAGTGGTTTTGAGAGTCGGCAGCAAATGCGCTTTAAGAGTTCACAACGCTAGTAATTCAAAACAACATAAACTCCTATGTCAACCTTTGAACAACATGCATATCATCAAGGATTACTTGATACATTTGGATTTGATGTTGGTGTTTTTTGAACATGGGATGGTTTATTTGAGAGGGATCCAAACTTGAACAATCTCCTTCAACTAATTTGCAGCACCAGTCTGTAGCGCTAGTCTACAATGCCAGTTTGTAGCGCCAATTTCAAATTCCAATAGTGTGCTTTAAGGAAATTGTTAGAGTTTTCTGTGACATAATCATTGAAAATCCAATTAGATGAAAGCACTGAAAACCAAAAAATTCTCGTTGACATATTTTGAGATTGCAATAATGAAAGATAAGTGTATGAGGTACTTATAAGTACGCTGCGAACTTTTAGGTGAGTTGGCAGTAAATAAACTTAACCTTTTACTTGACATCTAAATGGTTGGAATGTGGCAAAATGAAAATTTGTGTACAACTTTGAGGTAGGACATGTCATGGTGATGATGTTTAAGACCAAGAGTGTGACTAATAAGGACCATTATGCTTATCATGATAAATAATCTCATGACATAAAGGCTCTAAACCAAGGCTAAAACAATATTATGCTTATAAAAACCAAAAATTTGAGTTATGACGTGAAAAATAACCCAAAACCTAAGACTTGAAAAACCCTATGACTCAAAACAAAACAAAACCAAGGTGTTTTGACCCCCTACACATTATATGTGCTAACAGGTGGGTTTTCTCATCAACCTTAATCTCTGCTTGCATCACATTTTTTATATAAGATAACAATTCTAAAAATTATGGTTAAAGCAATCATTTAATTATGGTGGCATATGCACAATTTTTCCCCTTTATGGTCACCTGAAATATTCTTTCTGAATTCCTATGAATTATGTTTCTTATATCATAATCCTAGGTGATTACATGGATTATTCAGTCCAATACCTTTCCAATGACCAATTTCTTACTCAATTCTGAGTTTTGAGCGGGGAGTTATAGTCATTTGAATATTACCCATTAATTCCTTCTTCTCTCCCCTCATCCAAGTGAAAGTATTAACCGTGCATAGGAATCCTTGCACATTCCCACTTGGAGTTTTGGAAGGAGCCCACCTGGGTTCCTTCATAAACATATTATGGAGACTAGTGAATTTTCACCCCCACTTGAGCTCTGAGATGAAAATTATGGTGGTGAAACAATGAAGGAATATTCATTAACACGTGAAACATAGTAACAATTCTTAGCAACTGTCTGATCANTTCTTTCTGAATTCCTATGAATTATGTTTCTTATATCATAATCCTAGGTGATTACATGGATTATTCAGTCCAATACCTTTCCAATGACCAATTTCTTACTCAATTCTGAGTTTTGAGCGGGGAGTTATAGTCATTTGAATATTACCCATTAATTCCTTCTTCTCTCCCCTCATCCAAGTGAAAGTATTAACCGTGCATAGGAATCCTTGCACATTCCCACTTGGAGTTTTGGAAGGAGCCCACCTGGGTTCCTTCATAAACATATTATGGAGACTAGTGAATTTTCACCCCCACTTGAGCTCTGAGATGAAAATTATGGTGGTGAAACAATGAAGGAATATTCATTAACACGTGAAACATAGTAACAATTCTTAGCAACTGTCTGATCACTTATTTATTAGATCTTTGTCGTTGATCTATCTTAATGGATTCACCATGACTATAGTTGTATCTCTTATTCATACCTTCCATGAGGCCACTATCAGCACTTAGCTTCTTCTTCCTTCGTGGACTTGCAAACTCATAGACTTGCAGATTCATAAACTTGTAATATTCCTTCCATAAATCTGCCCGAGAAGTCCCAACACTTAGCCATTTTTCCATATTCGTGGACTCGTGGACTCACAATCTTGTAACCTTCTTGTTTTCCCTAAAGTTTGCACTTGACTGTTAAGGGGAAAAGGTATGGAACCTTAGTTATTGCAATGGCTTATTTTTGTGAATCAAGTTGAGTTTATAGGTTGGTTTGTGGATCAAGCAGTGGATAGGTTGGACAACAAATGATCTGGTTACACTTTTAAGATCAGGTTTCCACAACATTCAACTTAGTCAAAGGAATTCATTCTGAAAAATTAGGTAAATGGAGATAAAATAGATAAAAGATAAGTTACAAGTTTACAATCTGTTCACTTGCAAGAATAATTTTAGGTTCCAAATAATATTTAGAAACATAAAAGAATTACCAAATGCAAATCCTGTAACAAGTGGTTTTAAATAGCAACTTCTTTATTAACACTCAAAATTGAACAGGCCAAACCAATGATTTGCAAAAAGTTCAAATGCATTAAAGTAAGATAGAAGAAATACAAGACATGAAAGAGAATAGTATGACCATCAAAATGTTTTATCATTTGGTGTAAAATGTTGCAGCTCCCAGGCATTACAAATTTAGATCAATATGCTCTTTCAGCACTAAAAACACTAACCTCAACTTCCTTCCAAGAGGAAGCCCCCCTTTTGTTCTCCATTCATCTTTCTTTTTATAAAATTACAAGATTTAATTCATAATAACCAATTCAAACTATGATTATAAATAAATGGATCTAATCCCATTTCTGTAAAACAAAATGAGAATTCGAGTTGAATTAATGAGGTGGAAGCTCTGGAAAATCTAGAAAAATCAGCCCCAAAGTTCCACTTGTACCTCCTAAACGGTTCACTTTTTCGAAAAATGGCCCTCATGTCACCTAATTTGACCCATTCTACAAGTGGTTCGGAATGGCTTTTATAAATTCTTCATCATTTTCTTTGGAAACACGTCAAAAGATGTCTACAAAAACAATCACCAACAATAAATTCTTCATCTTTCTTCAATTTTTGTTATAGGTTGGAATTTTGAATTTCCATATCTTTTTTTTTTCTGATACATCCTGACGCAGGTGATTCGCCACCACACCACCTTTTCGTTCTCTTGCTCACAGGATCAATCAAAAATCCCCTTCTGTTGAGCCGAAGCGGCTCCTTGGATTCCCTTGGGAATCACTGCTAAAACCCGATCCACAGGTCCTTCCTTCTCCCTGTCATGGCCTTCTGGACGACCATGAACAAATTCCCCACAGGAAATGTAATATCGGGCTTCGAGGTTTCACTATCCCCGTTGTCAAGAGTTCTCGTACTCTCAATTCCCCGATCACCGATGAGCTCTCTGTCGGCCTTAGCCCCTCCTGGCTATGCCCTGGTCCACATGACCGTGCTCACAATACCGCAGCCTTATATCTTTCCTTTCGTTGGGGTTTCAGGATTTATAATGCCAAAATGCATATGCCCTTTGGATCCGCGATCCTTCGATTCCCGACGCGCTCCAACTTCCGCTAGTCCCCTTGGCTATTCTTTTGGGTCCATACGACCTCCCTCTATATGACCGTAGCCATACCTCTCATCAGGGTTTCGTGGTTTCTAATGCCAAAATGCATTTCCCACGGGATTCCCGATTCCTCAAATCCCGACTCTCCGGTTTGCTGACAGCTGGCCCCTCGCGATGGCGCTTCCCACTTCTCTGGTATGCTGACAGTTGGCTCCCACTCATCGAGGTTCCGGACTTCGCGATTCCAAAATGTATAAACACTTTGTCACCAGGATTCCCGATATCCCGATGACTCAAACGCCGATCAACCACTTCCTATTGGGACTTTCCCCGATGGTTCCGATTTCTGCCATGCGTCTTCCTCTGATGGACGGTCACAATTTCTCCTGGGTTTCAAGACTTATGATGTCCCAACTTTCTTGTCCTCGGGAACTTTGATTTCCCAATGCCGAATATCCCGATGGTAACCCTCATGCAGCTCCTATCCGATTCGACGACTGACGGGTAATCTGCTCAAAACCTAACGGTTTAGATCCGTCCTTCTTGTGCGCTCCTTCAGAGGCTAAAATCTGCGCGCCTTCTCCCGATCCAACGGCTTACGGGATTTTGTGTGAACATCCGACGGTCCACAATCTCCTCCTCTATGCGTTTCTCGCCAAATCTGACAGCTGACGGGATTTTTCTCCATATTTGACGATGCAGATCCTTTCTTCCTGTGCGCTTCCTCTGGTGCTCTCTGGACATGAAATCTTCAATGGTCAAGGTTTCTTCTCCTTCCAATCCGACGGCTGATGTGCTCCTCCTGAGCTTATGCACTTTCCTTCTTCCCAGACTTGGAAGAATTTCAAGTCCTCAAAAGGCCTCGACCTTTGCTTTGTCTCCGCGAACTCCACAACTATGAGTTCCACTGCGCATGTAAAAACGTTGTCCCTCTTGAGTTTTGGGAACTTTGAACTCTCCAAAGAATTCTTCAGCCTCTGCACTCCTTACAGGACGACTTTGTGCGTGAAAGAACTCGCCCTCCTGAGCTTATTCTGCACTCAATCAACTTCTTGTTGAGCCTTTCAGGGTGTTCAACAACCCTGTGAAGTTCCCTCAGTGGATTCTTCCTCACTTCCAGAACTCAAAGAGTTATTTTCCTCTTGTGCCCACCTGCACACAGTCTCAATGGTCACCTGGCAGAGTTTCCCTTTCACAGAACGTTCAACAATTGTGTCTTCTTTCGTGCACTACTTGCACTTGCTCGATGCCCTCCTGGCAGAGCTCTCAGAATCCTCAGTGATTCTGCTTTTCTTGAACTCACAGTAGAGTTCCTTCCTCAATGCACCATTGTGCACATTCTCAATGCCCACTTGGCAGAGCCTCTACAGAATCCGTAGTGATTCTGGTTCTCTTAAGAACTCACAGCCGAGTTCTTCTTCAGCACCCTGTGTCTGTGCTCAATGCCCACTTGGCAGAGATTCACAGAACTCCTCAGAGATTTTGTCTACAACTGTGTCTTCTCCCACACAGCCTTTCCTCCAAGGTATTCATCAACCTTGAGGTCTTCCCCTCCTGAGTTGATGATTCCAGTTCCTGTGCCGCAACACGTCTTTGTCTGAACCCGCAGTGTTCATAAGTGCATCCTCTGTGCATGGCTATCAGAACCCGCAGCGTTCTGTCACACCCTCCTAGTGTGAAGCCTCAAAGACCTTCAACCCTGAATCAAACACACTCCTGCAAATGCACAACCACAGTATACATCTACAACATAAAAGAACACTCACAGAACATTCACATAACACAGAATTAATGCAGGAAAAATTGCTTCTGTTTATATTAAAAACGACAAATGCCTGTTTGTACATGGGTGTTCTCGAGCTCTCCTATGGATCTTCTCTTACAACCATTACAACTTCAACTCTCTCAAAATGAGATATGAAAATCTCTTTTACCTGGGGGGGGCTCTTCGAGTGCTTCCCTCCAGGCTCACCTACTCTATTAAATTACAATAAATGGTTGTCTAGTCCAGCGTCTAGATCTAGATCTCAGCTGATCTAACATTAAAGTCGATCTTATCTATAGCCTGCACAAAGCACGGCTTCTATGGCTCAACAACCTAAGCAATTAAATTACATTCAATTTAAGTTTAAATGAGGTTGCACCTCTCTCTTAGCGTTGAATGTATGCGTGCTGATGTGGCTGGCTGGCTGGCGAGGAGAGATTCTCCTGCATCACATCCCTTGTTTCAGCCTTGTCTTCATTTCGTCTTCTTCTGATGCAAGACTATTTAAGTCAATTGAACGTTTAGGCTTTCTAGGCCTTCTTTCATGCTTATGTCCCTTTAAGGATTTCACTTCAATAATGTCCTTCTTTATAGGTTTAGGTAAGATGGATGTTCCCTTATCCATATAATATTTTGGAAATATAGGAATGAGAATAGAGTGGTTCTTTGTCTCATCATATGACTGTAAGAGATCATCTTCAACATAAATATTTTATCTTTTACCCTATTTTATTTTCCTCATAGGCATCTATTTTACTATTTTAGTTGCCAACTATTCTTTCCCGGTAATTTCAGGAGTCTTTTCATAGTTCTTGTCATCTATGATGATCAATTTCTCTTTCTTTGGAGAAGTTTTGAATAAATATTTAACATTGAGTCTTAGCTTATTTGTGGGTTTGGTTTTGGGTATGTTAGGATAGTCTACATGTTGCTTACCTTTATTCCTCTTGCTTTGTCTGAGCTCTAAATATTTCTCAACTTGTATGTCAGGGGTTTCTTGTATAGGCTCAACATCTATTTATGGAAGATATGACTGACTGAATTTCCCATGACATTTTTCTGGTTCTCCTCCTGGTATAAACCTTATCACATTCAACAAACCCATGTTTCAAAATTGAGGATGCTATGGGATTACCTGTATATGTTCATTACCATTTGTCTCCCAAATGAAAAACTAGGTCAGGCGGAGTTTTCATCATCATATTAATATCATCATGATGCTTCGGCACACCATTTTTGAGATAAACCCAGTTCACGGCTTTTGAGAAAAAAACATAAAATGGATATAGGTGACAATGTCTCATTTCTCGAACAATATGGATTAATTTGATTTGTAATTCACTGGGTTTGTTCATCTTACTCTAATGCATGTCCCCTCTAGATTTCACAAAGAATGGATGCACGGTTTGAAATATATGGTCAAATCAAATTTCAACTGGAATTCTAAACTCCATGTAGAAAAATAATGAAACCTTTGCTAGCATTTTGGATAGGACCCAAACAAATTTCTAGTTGATTTCAAGAAAATATTGCAACAACTCAATTCCATTTGGTTCTAAATGGAGGAGTTAACCACCGCTGTTGGGTGACATACTGCTGATCACGAACTCTATTTTTTTTTTGTGAGAATTAGGGTTTCTTTTTTTTCTGCAAATGAGGTTAAGCAAAAACTACACATAATGACTAAGACAGAAGGGTTTGGCTTCCTTTGATAATAATCTAAACATTTCTTCTCATTACAAAACTCTTTAAATGTTTCAAATGATGATTTTGAATGTTTTATATCATAACCCGACACTTGAGCTTAATGAAGGTACAAACAAATATTAGATCATACTCAATCGATCATGTTATGGATAAAACAATACTTGAAACATGAAACAATCATTTGCACGATACTCCTACATGATCATAATGTACTATCAAAGAACCTGAATCTTGAAAGACACCTTTTAGTCATGATGTTTATTGTCTGCTACAAGAATGACATCATTCTTGCAGCAAACATGTTTATCATTTAGATTTTGGGAAAATTATTTTAACTGGAAATGTAAAACAAACAAATCTGATGTGACACATCTTAATCTATGTAATGACTTCTAAACATACCTTATAATAAGCAAATGAAGATGAATTTAATCAAAGGAAATAACACCAAAAATGAATAGTAAAGATAAATGTGTAGCAACCAAAGACAAATTTGGATTAGAAAAAGGATTATGAATGGATAGGCTAAATTTTAGGAATAGAAAGGTAGAAATTGGTTTAGGGACTAACATTGGCTACATTTGGGGATGTTTCTCTCCTTGTGATACATCAAGGACTGTAGACCAATCCCTTATTTCATTCCATTTATGTAACTTGCTACCGAGGAACTATGCTCTACTTATATGCTTTGACATCTCCCTTATTAATATAGACAATCCATTCCACATACTGAGATACCAAGCTACTACAAACTTAACTATACACAAATGTCTCCATTGGGATATGGAGTCCTTATTCTATTCTATTGCACACCAACCCAAACTGAAGGAATAATCTTGAAATTGCAAACTAAAAATTGAAACTCAATACTTGTGAAGCGATTTTATTTATATATACATTCTAATCTAACCAGCTGCAACTATTTTCTCAAGTGATATCAAACTTCCAGTGCAACCATTCAAGCAGTTGATCTACTAACTAGATTTCTTGAACATACTTTCCAAAATAAAAATTTGAAAATGAAACGACAACTCACTCTAAAATTGAACCCCATACTTGAAGTGAAACCATTATTATCACCAAAAAATTGCTCAGATAAATACAGACAATGGATGAAAAACCCAACACAATACTACCAATAATTATGGAAGGATCACATTCAATTTGAAAAGATACCCACAAAACTATACAAAATTGTTCTGAAGTTCCGCGTGTATTCAACAAAAGAAGCACATGCACATCCGCATGGGCTACCATGGTGTACAAAGTGCACACTACATGGAGTGTGTGAATGAAAGTCAGAAAACCCACACGGATGCAGAAACAGTGCATTGATGATTTTGGTCGAGCCTCAACCACTTATGGGATGAAGTAGATCTCGACCATACCCCAAAATTTCCCTAAAATTCTGCCTTGGGATCACTGAAAGGGATGGGAGGTACCTCCAATGGCCTCCCATTCACACTTGTAACTAGTTAAAAAATATCTTGCCATCCTCCTATAACTAGAGGATCATTGTATGCAAAGAAGAAGAGGAATCCATAGCATTGTTATGTTGTTCAAAATTCTCTTGGAGAAAGCCATATTTCCCTTAAGCCATTAGTTTTGAGCTAGTGTAGCATTGAGAAAGATTTACACCTCTTGTGAAGCTAAGATTTCAGTATTTTTCACCATTCTATTAGAATCTAGACTCACCATTGGAGAGTGATAGCTCTAGTTTTTTTAAGGAATCAAAGGACCCTCCCTTAGGAGGAATAGGGGATTCATTGTCCCATTTTCTCCTCTTGGTGCACTCAATTCAAAGATTCGGTTCTATTGGGTAACCATTTCATGTGTTCAATTTCATGCATCATTTGTTTATGTTAGTTTATTTTGTTTCTCATTCTCAGTTTCTATTTTCTTTCTTTGTATCTAGTTTTCTAACTTGCAAGTCCACTAACTTACGAACCATCTTTTTGTTATTCCTTGTTAGCTTACTAGGTTAGTTAAGGGAATCTCTTTTGATCACACTTGTGACAAAAATCCCCAAAAAGTTTGGTGACCATACTGGGGATTGGAATCCAAATTCCTCCTCAAGTAGGCTATTAGAGTTGTTATTGTCACTTTCTAATGTTTGTAGGGCCCAAAACCGGCCTAGCCTACCCTTCAGACACTCCAATTTAGCCCTGTATTGGCTAAATTCATTTTAAAATTGTCGGTCTGCCATTTATCTTCGTGTGCGAGTTCGGGTAGAACAAACGCACTAACCACACAGAACTGCGCAACTGTCAATTCCAAACTCGCGTGGATCGATGCAACTGTAATTTTTTTTTTCTTTTTTCAGTATCTTAGATTTATATTTTTTGCACTTTGTAAAGAAGCAACGATTATTCTTTAGAGTTATTTTTTTCATTAGTAATTAGCTAACCTAGGCACTTAAAAGGATGAAAAGAACCATAATGTCTTTCCTTTTGTTTTCCACATGGATGGCCTATCATGAGCATTTGAATTCTTAAAGTTCATTTTCTTTGCTTTTACAATCACCACATTAAAGCAAGACTAGGAGATTATTTTGTCAATCTTGGAGTATGCTCTTTCCTCACACCTTTGTGTGATCTTGGAAATCAAAAAAATGGATTTCTTAAGAAACCTCCATCTTCCTTTATAAAAATATCTAGGAGAGGTCAATACCACTTAGCTTGTTTTTTGAAACTTAATCTTAAAGAATTGTAAGGGCCCACACATGCCCACATCTGCACAATCTTAGGATAGTTTCAAATTTCTAGAGAAAACAACCTAGGAAGTTTAAAGCATTATAAGGGACCATACATTCCCACATGTTCACAATATAGGAATAGTTTCAAATATTTCTTCAATTAGAAAACATCCTAGGGAGATTAAAGCTCATAAGTAAGGACCCGCATGTCCACCATGCTAGTTACTTAGGGGTTTTTCAATTTCATCAAGGATTGTTTGTCAAACATAGTAAGTTAGAAGTAAGCAACCATTGTAAAGGACCAAGAGATGTCCACATGCCAAAATTTTCTCACTTAACTTATTAAAAATTCATCACTCACTATCACTTGTTGCACACATCATCACATATTCAAGAGGTGTTTATCAGATACTTGAAATCATAGTATTCTCTTCTCCTCGTGCCCGTAAGCGATCTGGGAGAATTAGAAGGGATTCAATTGCTTGAAAAAATATTTTGTGCACACCACTTTTAATCAATGAGGTTGGCCTGTGACTCCAACCTCACATCCCACTTTCACATCCTAAAAGAAACCATAATCAACACATTTTATAACCTCCACAGGAGGAACACCAAAAGAAAATTGCAGTCTAAGTTATGATTTTGCGGATAGGTATCGAAATAACTCCCCGTTATCCTTTTCTCATTGAAACTTAGAAAGTTATGAAATAGGGTACCAAAATCCTCTGAATCAAGCATTCCTACACCATAAGGCAGGGAGACACCCGTGAAGGGTTGACGGTCGAGGTCCAGTTGTTCTGTGCATGCCTCCTTGGGTCACCCAACCCTTGGAAAGAATACAACCTGTGACCGATTTCTGAGGCTGAAAATCTAAATGCCATGCTTTATCGAGGTGACTTAGTGTCCCAAATCTAGGTTGTATCTACCCAGGTGGAAGTTGTGGGTTTGGAAGTTGTGGGTTTCAGTCGCACCTTAATATGATATTGAATGGTCGTTGCGAAATATCTCACGTCCTTTTCGGATATGCACCCTTCACCCCTCATTATAACTGATTATTCATACTGATAGTATCCAGATACTAAATATTCAATTTTCTCCTTGTTGCAGGAATGGGGTTATTCCTGTAGCACTAAAAAGTGTTGTTCCAGAGCACCGATATTGCATATGCTAGAAGTAGTACTGACCTTTTAACTCGCCTCATTAGAGAGGAGGTATAGGAAGGGTGGAAGTTCTTATTCCATACACCCTTGACATAGTGCTATGATGCCTTGATTGAGATATATTGGCCTTTGTACTAGTAAAATATGTTTAAAGCTAATATTAAGTAAGGATCATTGTGTGTGGACAAAAAGACAGTTTTCTGGCAAAACAAAAATGGTATTATAAAGCCAATTTTGGTTTATATGGTAAAGTTTTATGCTATGGGTTTTATTTTACAGACTTAATGATTATCTTAGAAAAGTTATTGGTCGAGATCCAATCTCCAACACCTGCCATCAAACACAACATGAGTTAGCCAAAACATTACTGAACACCAGTCAACAAGAATCCAAGCATCAAGAGCCTATAGAAAGCACCAAAGTGTCAAGTTTGAGAGGTAAGGAGGAATTACACAATGGACCAAAATACCATGCACTACACATCATGAAGTTTGTAAACATTTGTTTATTTAGATGTTTACTCTCCATGCATGTGGGAGTACCCTCACTACACAGAAGAAATAGAGCTCGAGCTTAGTTACAAGTGTTGAAATTGAAGCACCACCAGGATCTCCATAAGATGGCCGAATTCCAAGTATTGGGTATACTAAAAACTGGGATTAAGATGTCGATTGGGAGCGCAAAACATTCAATACCAAGTGTTAGAACAATGCAAAGTTTCTGGTTCATTCCAAAGCATTAGCATATTGGTGTTTTGTTTCATAGCATCTAGCTGTCAAATAATGATGAAAGTGCTCCCAAGGCGGAGTGATTAGAGAGGAATTTTCAATAGAGGAAACCATAGAGAGAGAGAACTTCTTCGAAGAGATGTTGCAGAAATGGAAAAGGAAGTTGTAAGGAAACAACACAACTTTGAACTTTTTCAGGTTCTACAACAAGCAACATGACATTGGATGCATCTCCTCTTAGACCTGGTGTATCATCAAAGATCTCAAACATTGCCATAGATGCCACAAGATTACCTAGGGTCCATGAGCTTATGATTTCCATCTATGAAATGACCAACGGTGATCTCAGTGGATGAATATATTATTCTCCAAGTGAATCTCAAAAGTCTTCTTCAGAGAGCAGTCATCCCCATTTAACTCTAGCATGGTGACAACAAATGAAAAGAGCACCATCAACAGATTTTGATCAATATTGTGTATCTATTTGGGCACTTGGTGGTGCAGTTGTTGCTTGTATTTATTGTGTTTAAAATTGAGAATGGGTAAGACATTTAAGCCTGATTGGAGACTTGGTACATGCAGCTCCAGAAACTACTGATGAAAAAATTGAGAATTGTCTAGAAATGAGATGCATGCATCTCTTTGAAACATGATGGATTTCCTATGTCAGTATCATTGGAGGAGAATTACCGAAGGGGGGATTCAGTTTCTGAAGGCCCGAGAGGGTTCAATAGAGATTAGGAATGCAGGACTGAGACTCTCTTTATGATTGTAAAGCAGGAACTATTTCATTTTACACTCAAATGCTACAACCCTTTTGATGAGAAGACTTTCTCCTCTACTCTCATTCTTCCTTTTATTACTTTAAAAAACATGTTATCTTTGTGATGCATTGAATATATCGTGTTATGTTGATAAGGAAGTGAAGATTTCACTGATTCTTTTCCCATTCCAAGACTTGTTTTTGAGTACCTTATTCTTTGTTTCTGAATGACATTTAGGATCAGGAATCTTCCTATGTGAGTGAACAGATTGGACACTTGCATATGTATTTATTCTTATGGTTTTATCTTCTTTATTAAATTGACTACCATTGACTAAGTAAGTGTGATTGCAACTTATTTACAATCAAAGATTGATATTCTCTTTCTTCATTTACTGCTGAAACGTCCAACCTTTTCAAAAACCAATATACATTTATCCATAAAAACCATTGCAATAATTTGATGATGCCCTAGCTTGCCCTTAGTAGTCAAGTGCAACTTTAGGGACTAATACATACCTTCACTAGATCCTCTTCTGGTGGATTCATGCTCCACTGTTGAGTGATTTTGGAAGGCCCAATGATTTTTGAGAAAAAGGAAAATAGGTCTATTAGGACACGTGCATTTTATTTTATTCCCCCAAGCATATAAAATCCCAAACCATCTTACATTGTTACTTGTTCATGTATGATTACCACTGATTGATTACATATAGCTTTCAATGTAAAATTCTGAGACTCGAGAGATCTAGAATTTGATGAGAAAAATAAAACTAATCCAATGAATTTGCAAATAAACAAAGAAGAGAGAGATAGAGAAGATTTTTCTCAACAAGAATGAATGTATTCACAATATTTTCTCAATATGTTGAAAATTACAATGAGATCAATCCAATATGTAGAGAGGAATTGATCTTGTTGCTAATAATAACAACTGCCACTAAAAGCAGTGTAAAAATAGCTAAAGCACATGACTAAACCTTTAAAATAGTTAACCCACACCTAACATGAGTAAGCTAGGCTGAAAAGTGTGAGTTATCCATAACTGACATGCAAAACATGCAAGTTTACTAAAGAAAGGGGGTAAATCCCTAAAATCAAGAGACAATTTCCTTGATTTAAGGAGGAAGTGCGCTCTCCTTCATTTAGTTGTTTAAACTATCCATGGAGGTTGTAAAGGAGTCACTAAGTGGTATTCTAATTAAATAACTCAATATTAACTCCATGTCAATATCCTTAAATTTAAGGAAAACTCCCTAAAAACAAGGAAAGTGTCTCCTATCCTCTCTAGAAAGTCAAATCAAGTGAGGAAAAAAGCATTAACCAAGGTCTAGGTGCCTAAGACAAGTAATACACCAAGGGAAGTTAGGATTATTCTCTAACATTCAAAACATTATTGAGATAGTCCACATTTACCGAAGAACTTGTTCATTTATTCTTCTCACTGCCACTTGCACACATATACATATAGTCCAGAACCATATGGGAACCACAACGTCCCCACCATTCTATACGTCTGAAAAATATCCCCCCAATATTGGGAGGTGTTCCCAATTTGGCTGACACATCAACACAACTAGCACACACACCAATGAGTGCCACTATTTTAGGATTAGCTTTGCTTGGGTCCACCTCACTAGGAACCACTATCCAGAACAATCTACCCATCTATTAGCCCTTCCTCTTCAAGAATTGGCTCTCTAACCATCAACCACCATGGAAGGACCAAAAATCCTGCCATATATAACCTCATCCTCTTCTTCCCAGTTAGGACAAACTTGGGCTCCCTCTCCTAGTTCTATTGGCCATCTACCACACACGAGGAGTAAGAAGAGAAACACCTAATATCAACACCCATGGCATGGGGCAAATGCTTGTACATATGGGGGAACTCATATTTCCCACCAGAAATACAATAAAACCAATCATAGATGTACCACCCATGCATGGACTAATCACCCTTGCCCATTTTGTGAGCTCTATGGTCACCCATCCCATCAGTTCCATGAACTCACTCAAGAGCTAGTCCAAGCATTTTGTTTGGAGCGCACGCAGCAAAATAGACTTAGTAGTTCTCCTTACATTACTTCGACATGCCCCCTCCCCCAAAATGAACCCTTTACTCCATCGGGTGAGGTTTCATACACCTCGACATCGTTGTTACCCCTCACATGGGTAACCCCCCATCAAACCCAATCTACCTCACGACTGATGCTCAATCATATAGACTTGGGGGCACCCCTTCCACCTCTAGTACCACAATGTATACTAGACCCTATGTTTGTCAGGAAAATGGAAGTGTATACCCACACCCATCATAGGACACCACTTTTGATTGGGATCATATTATCCAAGAACGACTCCCATCTTCTACCCCATTTCAAATCTAGGTCATCGTTAAAAACTTTACAATTTATAGATATATTATAGATGATGGGGAATCATCATGCATTATGTCCTCATCAACTTGGAAAAAACTAGTCTCCCCTACTCTTATCCCATCGATGATTGAGTTAAGAGCATTTGATGGTAGACTATGTTTCCCTTTGGCGATCTTACCTAATCTCCCCATTGATTTAGGTGGTAATAAAGTTTTGATCAATGGTGTTGTCATGCATGGTCCGATGGATTACAATATTATCTTGGGTCGTGATTTCATTTATACCATGATTGTTATCGTGTCTTCACTCTTTTGAATCATGAAATTCCCACATGAGGGATGCATCATCACCATCGATCAACTCTCCTACATTGATCCCCCTCCTCGGGATTCTCATAATAGAATATCACATCATGTTTCTCACATTGAGTCCATGCATTATGTTTCCACTACCACTATTCATTCAACATCCACTCCAGCCAAAAATGAGCCCATTCCTCTAGAACCACCTCCTCACCACTTAGGCTTGGAGGCTGGGAAAATTCATTCATCCTTGGGGGAATCCATGCATGTTTCTTCCCAAACCCTAAAGAAACCATGAAATCTCAACTAAATTCTTCCCAGAAGATGAAGAATTATTTGAGGCCACTACTTCTTTCAATGATTCTAGTGATAACCTCCATCTAGGTTCTCCTATCCACTGTCGGCAGGGTCTTAACAATTCAATTGGTGCATCCTCTAATATTATCTCCCTTGATAAGGTCATTACTCCCTCCCAAATAATATCATATCTTAACACTGATAGGGATATTAGGGACTCCAGTTCCATGATGACCAATCATGCCCATATAGGAGATGTTTCCACACAGTTTCAAGTCCCAAACCCCCCAATAGATATTACACAAAATAATGGATCTGATACACTATTTCAGATCCTCTTTTGTGGATGTCCAACTTTAAATTTCCTACTATTTTACCTTTGGTACATAATCTTGGGTATTTGGCAATATCACAATACAGGGGGAAGTACCACTTCCCACTTTGGTCCCATAAGACCTAGCTCTCGACACAACATCAACTCACAATATACCCTTCATGGGAACCATTATATCACCACCTTGTGTCCAGTGCCCCCAGACATTATGAGATTACAAGCCACATGGCCTAATTAGAACGATCCATCAAGATATTTTCATTACTTCTTATGGAAAGGCCCCCTTAGCCTTGGTTATTTTTAGTTCCCCCCATTGGGAAACCTGGCCTCCTTCAGAGAGTTCCAGGAACTCATTGTTCAATGGCCTCCTTCAAGGAGTGCCTTTTTCAGTAACACATCATTCCTTGGCCTCCATTAGGGAGGGCCTTGTTCGGGAACCCATGGTTACCTGGCCTCCTCCAGGGAGTGCCTTTTCCAAGAACTCATTGTTCCATGACCTCATTGAAGGAGTTCCTTTTTTAGGAACCCATCATTCCTTGGCCTCCATTAGGGAGGGCCTTGTTCGAGAACCCATGGTTCCTTGACCTCCTTTAGGGAGTGCCTTTTCCAGGAACTCATTGTTTTGTGGCCTCCTTCAAGGAGTGTCTTTTTCAGGAACCCATGGTTCCTTGACCTCCTTCAGGGAGTGCCTTTTCCAGGAACTCATTGTTTTGTGGCCTCCTTCAAGGAGTGCCTTTTCCAGGAACCCATTGTTTTGTGGCCTCCCTTAGGGAGTTCCTTTTTTGGGAACCCATGGTTCCCCATCCTCCTTCAGGGAGTGACTTTCTTAGGAACCTATTGTTCCATGGCCTCCCTTAGGGAGTTCCTTTTACAAGAACCCAACGTTCCCTCGCCTCCTTCAAGGAGTTCCTTTTTCCAAGAACTCATTGTTCCTCAACCTCCTTCAATGAGGGTGTTTTTCATGAACACATGGTTCCTTGACATCCCTTTGGGAGTGCCTTTTTATAGGAACTCATCATACCATACCCTCCTTTAGGGATTACCTCTTCTAGGAACTGATTGTTCCTTGGCCTCCTTCCATGGGAACCCAAATTTTTCATCAAGGGACCATTTTTCCCACCAATGTCAACATCTTAGGTACGATTTCTCACTATCATTTATATCAAATAACTGTCATATTTTCTTTATCATCATATATTTTTCACTTCGGGTATTTGATAATTTTGTGTGTAGGTACTGGGTACAACAATATACAACCCATTCAGTCTTGGACACCCTATGGCCCCTTCAGGTATGTGTTCAAAACTGGCATGCACTTATGCCCGTTGAAAATAGTTGCATATCCCAGTTACACCCCTTGACATTTATCCTCAGGATCCCCACACTCGGCTTTGTGGTACCATCACCTCCATTGCATTCAGGTATCATCATATGATAACACTCTCACCTCCATGAGTTGTCCCACATATATTTTCCCCTTGGCATATTGACACTCATGATGTTCCATCTAGTAGGATCAGGATTCTTGGTAGTGTTATACCCCAAAGAAAGAACCTCATACTTCTTCATTGTCATCATGCTAACCACCACATTGTGGACTCCCACATTATGCTTTTTGGTTACAATAAATGCACCTATGCATTATCATTAACACTCCATATCATCCAACAACAATTGTCCATCTTCAATTCCATCCTCCATTCATCTACATGGTACATAAACGCACCCATGGGGCCCCCACCATTCATAAATTACATTCCCTACTTGTGCCCCACAAGGACAAGTGATACTTCATTGGGGAACCCGTTTCTGTATATGTACTTTCAATCCCAATTATTCTTTATTTATTTGGTAATTCTATAAAGAACATTTCTGATTTCATCAAGTCGAATAGTTTTTTTCCATTGCAACCGATGGTGGTTTTTTTCCTTCACATACAGTAACCCATGTCTCCCTTGGTTGGGGCATTGCACTCTCATCACCATCTCTACAAATTTATCCCTATCATAGACCAAAATATTGACTTGCACCGACACCTCTATCCTCAAAATTTGTATTTTGTCCCCTCATCCACTGCTTTGCAGTTTTACACATTCATCATAGTTTACCTAAATATATGGTCATCCCCCTGACACCAAATCGTGTTTTATGGTTGTTTCCATCATCCCATTTTCCCAAACCAAGGGAAGTTCTTGCATCCCCTCTAGTTTGAGCTTCGTCCATGTCACCAATTCATCCATAACAGTTCTTTGTACCATTTTGATTAATCGAATGTCAGGAATCCATGTGCTTCTTACAATTGCATCACCTTCCATGTCGACATCAATACAAGTTTCCAGGAAGGTGGCAGTATATTTGCTGTCATTCCACTATCAATGAGAAATATCAGATGACATAGAAAGAGTCATCATTTCTCTTTGATGTCATTGATCCCCATAACAATTGACTCCAACAAAGTTTCATGTTATGGTGGGTCTTACTATGTGACCGTTGTAGTTTTTAGTAGCATCCAAAGACCTCTAAATTTGATAAGCCATCAATGCCTTCGATTCATTCACCACTCGATTCAAAGATACTTCATTCCATAGAACAATCATATGTCATTATTTACGCCCCCGAGGGCGATGCAAATATCCACTTCATCAGCATTTTTCAGTTACACTCATATTGTTTTGGTTTCCTGATACAAGCATGGGGCATGCCCACCTCGTTTGTAAAAAGATACAACTTTACATTTAATTTTTCAAATAATTTTTGACACTACTATGAATCCCCTCTTCCTTTGAAGGGATGTTCCTACCATCCCTCTTCAACAACATCTACAACTCTCTTATTGTTACAACAATTTTAGCAGAAAGAAACATTGGTGTATTTCAGCTATATGTATGCTCCAAACCTCACACATTAGGGGGCATCTGTTATCACCAAACAATTTCTCAGAAAAATACAAACAATGGATGAAAAAATCAACGCAACATACTACCAATAATTATGGAAGGATCACATTCAATTTGTAAATATACCCACAAAACTATACAAAATGGTTCTAAAGTTTCACGCGTATTCAACAAAAAAAGCACGTGCACATCTGCACAGGCTAACACAATGTACGACACACATAGTACACAGAGTGCAAGAATGTCAATCATCAAAATCGCGCAGATATAGAAATGATGCATTTATGATTTTGGTAGGGCCTCAACCACTTTTGGGATGAGGTAGATCTCGACCATACCCCAAAATCTCCCTAAACTTCCACCTTGGGATCACTGAAAGGGGTGGGAGGTACCTCCAAAGGTCTCCCATTCACACTTGTAACTAGTTAAAAACTATCTTTCCATCCTCCTATAAATAGAGGATCATTGTATGAAAAAAAAAAGAGGAATCCAAAGCATTGTTATGTTGTTCAAAATTCTCTTGGAGAAAGCCATCTTTCCCTTGAGCCATTAGTTTTGAGATAGTGTAGCATTGAGCAAGCTTTACACCTCTTGTGAATCTAAGATTTGGGTATTTTTCACCATTGTAGACTCACCGTTGGAGAGTGATAGCTCTATTTTTGTTGAGGGATCAAAGGACCCTCCCTTAGGAGGAATAGGGGATTCATTGTCCCATATATCTCCTCTTGATGCACTCAATTCAAAGATTCAGTTCTATTGGGTAACCATTTCATGTGTTCAATTTCATGCATCAATTATTTATGTTAGTTTATCTTTTTTCTCATTCTCGGTTGTTATTTTCTTGCTTCGTATATTATTTTCTAACTTGCAGGTCCACTAACTTGCTAACCATCTTTATGTTATTCCTTGTTAGCTTACCAGGGTAGTTAAGGGACTCTCTTTTGCTTGCTCTTGTGACAAAATTCACCAAAAACCATGACATAGGATTAAAAATGATAAAATATTTTAAATATACAGCCACATGATCGTAGAAATCATGGTTAGTTACCTCTTCCATCACTACTGCTGATTTTTTCTATTTCTGACTCTTGAATCTGATGCTCAAGATTGACAATGTCAGTTACCTCTATGATACCTTTGAGAATCACAACAGAACTATGCTCTTGACAGAATTTTTGTTGTCCCATCATCTCTAAATAAAAAGATAAAAATTGTATCCCATATCACTTCCTTCAGAGGCATTGAGTAAAGGAGGACTGTTATAAAATTCTATGTGGGTTGATGAAAAAATATGATCATCTGAATGACCTGAATACTCATAAGATATGGATGGATCTTCATCCAATTTTGGAGCAGTAAATTTATCATTACACAAACTATTAGAAACATATGATATAATATCAAATGTACCAACAATGTGGTTGTCATTAGCTCCATCTACAAAATTGTCCTCATGAAAATCAACAATAAAGTTCATATCATAATCATTCTTATACTCATAGCTAGAAACACTTTTCACTGTATATAAAACATCATCTTGCTGATGTAAATTTTCTAGATCTTTGACAGTAGAAAAATATGATTGGCTGATTTCAAGATCTAGAGAAAAACATGAATCTAAAAATGATGCATCAACACACTGAAATAAATGAAAGTCCAAATCTGATCTATGTTGTTCATACTCTTCATCCAGTTCATGTGCATCCACATCTTCATCCCAAACATGATCTGAGATCTTTCCACAAGATTAAAGGTTGTCCTCAATTTCCTCGGCATCTATAAACATTTGTTGGAATGTTAAAGATATCCTTTCTCTGAGGAATAAAGCTAGATAAGGATGATGATGAGATGTGGTGTAAAACACCCTAGCAACAACTTCAGATGGTCGAATATCAATAGGCATACTGAGATAAAAGTTCAAAAATCTCCTATTAAAGATGAAAATGGGCTCATCCCTCCTCCTCTTCATGGAACTCAACTCAGAAAGGTATTTCTCATAATATTTTTTCTCACCCCAATATCTCAGGAAAAGATCATGAAAATCTTCCCATGATCTTATTGAATCATCCTTCAAGTTTCTAAACCATAGCCTACCACCTCCATGTGAATACTTAGAGAATGTTCTCATAAACACATATTCCTAAATGATTTCAAATTTTTCTATGAGACATTCAAAGGCTTCCATGTGTTTCTCAACTATAACATGGTCTCCTCCATTAAACCTAGGAAGATACTATAGAAAACTAGGAGGAAAAGCATGGAGGATAAATGTTAGCTTTAGAGGTTTGTAACCCTGTTGGTTGTTTTTGGTCTACGCATGGGTTGTAATACCCAAGGTTCAGTTCAAATATGACCAACAAAACCTCAAGACACCGACCCTTTTGGAATCACCTACTTGCATAGATGAAGTGTCACCTGAGGTATCTATTGGGGCTGCAAGAACCAGGATTTTGCAGTAGTAAGGGAAAGGTAGGCGAATGCGTGAATCATGGTTCATTATTATAGATTATGGATGTTCTCTATGATTTCATATATTATCACACTCATTCATGAATATTGCAGCATAATAAATCCATAATTAATTATAGTTTTCGAAGTAAAGAACAATTCATAACCGCACATAAACAAGTAAAGAACGCAAGACATAATATCCTCTCTAAATTATTTCTTTATTCATATTATATTTTTTCCAACTATCTATTACATTCATAAGCTTTTCATAACATTGAATCTCCTCTACGCACCCCCTAATCTCCCAATATTGTTACATGTTTATACCCAAAATCTATGGCTTCAATCCCTATTATCCCAAAATAGTCTATTACAATGCATGCCATGGCCAGCATCAGTTAACTGGATGTTTGCATTCTTCTACTTTTCGTCGCTTCTTTTCTATTTCTAGAAAGGCACACTATCGTCCTTTGCACTTTCTCCTCTCACTCACTTGATTTTATTATTTTTTCCATGCGCTATATTCATTCTACGTACTTTCCTTCCTTCTGCGTCCTTTCTACCTTCTGCGTGCTTTCTTACTTCTGCATGATTTCTTCATACTTAGGTTTTTCTCCCAAAATTGCATCCAAAACTTCCTATCCAAAAAGCCCCCTCATGTGGCATGTCGGGCGTGCTTTGTAGTTGCAGATTCCGAATCGCTTCATGACTTCACCAATTTTCAACAATTGTTCCTCCATAGTGGCCTCTATGACCATGGGAACTTCTGGTAGTTGTTTGTATAATTGTTGGACAATGGCCTACATTTTTTGTACCATAGCTTCCGTGTCATCCTTATATTTTTGGGCTTTCATTGCTTTCTCCTTTGCGCCCTCTTTTGATTCAGAATTTCCTCCATTCTTCCTTCAATCTACTTCTTTTGTTGTAGGGTCGTATCATATTTTGTCTGTACTTGGGTGCTTTCATCCCTCATTCTGGCCAAGTCTTGTTGCGTAACGTAGCCTCAATTATTTATTTCCTTTTCCAACTGTGATTGGATTTCCTGTACCCTTTGGATGGTTATTCTGGAGATGACGATACTAAGTTGGCCCAATGTCACAATTAGTTCCTACAATTCACCCACTGGAAACTCGAGCGAAGCCGCATCAAGATGTATATTTTTATGCTCCCCTGAGGGTTGTATTATTGTTTTCTTCGCACTGGCCTTTGTTGTACTTGGTTTTTTTGAGGGGTTGTCCCTTGTCTTGGGGTATTTCACAACACACGTTGTTTCTAAGAGTTCCTGAAGGAGTCCCAACTGATCCTGGACCTTGTTTTATTGGTCCTCATTCTTTGTGGTACCTTCTCCCCATAGTTCCTCGGTGGAATCATGGATCAGGTATTCGATCTAATCCATATCATCATCAGTCAAAATATAAGACATGGCTTGTCATTGTACTTTAGCTTTATTTCATGTCCCTCCTGTTTGTTTCGTCTCCTTATATTTTCTTTTGAGTCCTGCTTGGGAAGTTTGATTAGCCAGGGTGCTTTTCTATGCCATTTTTCTGATCCTCTTCCTCTTCCTCTCTTTTCCCTTGGTCTTAATCCTCTTGTGAGGACCCTGGCTTGTCGGCTGGATTCTTCTAGTCATCCTCCTAATCATTGATTATGGAGTGCACCTCATCCACTGTCAACTAGTAATTGGTTGGAAACTCCTGTCATGATGGATCCTTTTTGGCTTGCACATATAGATGGTGCATGTCGGATCAGAAGCATGTGACGTCCCTATAGGCAATGACTGCTTCCTCTAGAATGTGAAATGTAGTCTCTACCACCTTCATGATGAACTACAAGTATGTCTAAAAAGTGGTGTTGGTGTTAGTTTACCATCTCTTGATGGTGAAATGCCAAAGTTGGCATATGTAGCAGCAAATGGGCTACGACCTGAAACCCACATGCACTGGTAAAATGCAGGCTCCTACCATCTGACTAGCGTAATAAGAATAATTAGACACACATAGTAAAATTTCTCTCCCTTCTCCTGAGCCTATGTGCAGTCCTGCAAAATATTGGTTAACGAGAAAAGTTTCCCAGTTCATTTGAACACCCTCTTTGCATCTTTCTACAGCTGAGATGATTGTCGTTGGTAACTCATCTCTGCGACAATTACATAGTAGTTTGCACAAAAAACGTTGTCTCATAAACCTGACCTCTTGGTCACTGATGCTCTTCACATCTAGACCCTGTTTTCCTATGAATGTGTCATACTTGTATTTTATGGCCTCGAAGAGGGATCTCTCTCCCATTTTGAGGAATAGTAATGACGAGTCTTTGCCTTACTTTCTAAACCTTGTGATGCACACAATTAGTGTCGTATCAATTGAAATGAGGGGATCTATCCAAAGATTCCCCCCATGGACACAACTGAGACGTACTTAGACACAGTCATTGATTTCGTTACTTCATCTGAAATGTGGAATTTTGAACAACTTGAGTATCATGGCTTTCTCCAATCCCAATGCCCATTCATGTGCTTCCACCCGAGTTTTTCATGTACTGACATCGGTCTTTGTGCATAAATATTGATCCCTGGCCAACTCAGGGAAGGTTTAGCCACCCCTTCTACCTCCTCATTATAGATTTTAACGTTGTACAATTATTTACTGCAAACATATTTTCAGTAAAAGAATATAAAATATACAATGGAAAATACACACATTACACAAAGATTTTTCCCCTGGAAACCCAAACCGGGAAAACCAACATATTCTATATTCATTCATAGTGATACATTGTTTACAATAAAATATACATATAGAAGCCAATGGCATCCAAAATCCTAACCCAATGACATGGATTAGTCAACAACCCTAATTCCTTAACCGAAAATAGAAAACCATTGGAAAAAAACATGTGTAAAAAAACTGCCCAACAATGGACATGAAAATCGAGGCGACACAAAAAAAGAGACAAAAATATGACATGTTTCCCGAGGAAAAAAAAAAATCTCAGGGGAGCTACCCGCGAACCCCCGTGCAGGGGGAATATTTCCCCCCTACGCGCCCGACACAACGTAGAAAGCACTATAGCTAGTCTGGAAAATAATATAAAACATACCCAACATTATCCCACTTGTTGTTTTCTTTGCATACATGGGGTTACAAGGTTACATAATCAACAATCCAGGGAAACAATGCCCATGGATCCTCTACACCAAGAGAACTTCTCAGTTCTCATATATTTTGTTGATGAATCTGCAAAAATTTTCAAAGTGTCCACCTTCATCAACAACAATTTCTTTTCTTCAACCATGTCTCTCACAAAGTGATATCGAATATCAATATGCTTTGTCTTTGAACGATAAGTCAGGCTCTTCGCCAGAAAAATTGCACTCTAACTATCACAATCTATCCTTACAACATTTTGTACCAACCCAATACCTGAACACAATATTTGTAACCATATTTCTTCCTTCGTTGTATGAGTGGCTACCATGTATTCAACTTCTGTAGTTGAAAGTGCCACTATAGCTTGTCTTTTTCTCATCCAAATGATTGCTCCTCCAAATACGTTAAACACATACCTGCTTGTAGATCTCTTATGATCCATATCTCCAGCCCAGTATGCATCCACAAAGCCATGTATTTCGAACACTCTGTCCAATATTGGACTTTCTTGGTAGCACAATCCATAACTAGGAGTGCCACGCAAATACCTGAAAACCCTTTTTACTGTTGTCCAATGCTCCTTCCCTAGTTTTGACATATACCTACTCAAAAATCCCACTACATGTACAAATTTTGGTCTAGTATAGACCATTGCATACATCAAACTTCCAACTGCACTCACATATGGAACATGATACATGTACTCCTCTTCATGTGTCTTGGGACACTGATCTGTAGATAAATTTACACCAACAGGAATAGGGATCTTGATCGGTTTACATTCCTTCATATTAAACCTCTGCAATATTGTCTCGGCATATTTTCTTTGATTTAACTAGAGTTTCCTCTTTTTCCAATCTTTTTTAATTTCCATGCCCAAAATGAAATTTGAAGCACCAAGATCCTTCATGTCAAATTTAGAGGATAATTGAGTTTTCACATTCTGGATAATCTCCTTGTTGTTTCCTATCAACAACATGTGATCCACATACAAGACCAAATAAATCAAATGATCACCAATTAATTTAAAATACACACAGTGATCCTCTTTTGAAGCCAAGTCCCAGCACATCAGTATCAAGTTTTTGATACCACATCCTTGGTGATTGTTTTAAACTATACAGGGACTTTTTCATCTTGCATATCAACTCCTTGTTTCCTTTCATAACAAAGCCTTCTGGCTGCTTTATATAGATTTATTCTTCCAGATACCCATGTAGGAATGTTGTCTTCACATCCATCTGTTCTACTTCAAAATCAAATGCAACAAAAACATATAACGTAAATATTATAGAATTTAATTTGGAAACAGGAGAAAAAATCTCACCAAAATCAATTCCCTCAACCTGGGAATAACCCTTTTCTACTAACCGAGCTTTGTGTTTCTCCACTTTTCCTTATGCATTCATATTATTTTTAAATACCGATTTTATACCAATGGGATTTCTTCCAATTGATAACTCCACTAGATCCCAAGCCTCATTCTTATCCAAGGCTGTCATTTCTTCATCCATGGCCTTTTTCCATAGTTTTCCATCCTCTGAATCCACTACCTCCCTGACAGTTCTAGGATCATCATCAGTAATAGACAAAGCAAAATTTGAACAGAAATCATATGGATTATACATTTTCGATAGCCTTCTTTCTCGAACCGATCTCCTCAATATTGAAGTATGACGATCTTCTGATTATGATTTTTGTTCTTTTGTAGAGTCTGATTCATCATCCTTTAAAGAAAACTCTATTTTCTCTAGTTCTTCTTTACTTGGTAGGACTTCTTGTTTAACAACATCCTTCACTTCTCTAAATACCCAATAAAGATACACTTTTCATCCTTCTTATATAGCTTACTCATGTTTTCCTTTGGAATATGAACATAGGCCTCACATCCAAATACCTTGAGATGTGTGAGAGAAGGTTTGTTACCAGTCCATACCTCTTGTAGAGTCTTATCATCCAACGCTGATGAGGGTGATTTGTTGACCAGGTAACATGCAATACCCACTACCTCTGCCCAAAATTATTTCCCTAACCCGACACCACTGAGCATGCACCTTACTTTTTCCATCAGCGTCTTGTTCATCCTTTCTGCAACTCCATTCTATTGAGGTGTATATGGAGTAGTATTTTTCCTTGATATACAACACTTCTCACATAATTCTTCAAATTCATTCCCGCAGAACTCTCTGCCATTATCTATCCTCAACACTTTAATTTGTTACGTTCTTTGATTCTCAACAAGAGCCTTAAACTCTTTAAACCTATCAAAGACTTCAAATTTGTTCTTGAGGAAATATATACAAGTATTCCTCAAGAATACACCTATAAATGAGACATAGTACAAAGATTTTCCCAATGATGGAACCGACACAGGTCCAAACACATCACTGTGAACTAGCTGTAAAATTCCTTCTGCACTCATTGCACCAGAGGGGAATCTTACCCGATTCTTCTTTCCATATACACAATGTTCACATAAATCAAAATCTAGAGAGCAGTTAGACATACCTTCAATCATACCTTTACCATGTAGTAGTCGAAGACCCTTCTCTCCAATATTCCCCATTCTTTGATGCCACAACATAACCTTTTCTTCAGAGAATGTAGGAGTTCTTTATTCTTCAAATCCAATATTAGGAACAATGGAACTATTACACCCATGACTAATAGTGCTTCCTTGCAGCTTATACAAAGTTCCAAACTGAACTCCCTTCAACAACACAATTTCTCCTCAAACCATCCTACAGGTTTCCTTTTCAAATATTGTTTTTACCCCTGCATCTTCCATTTTTCTTACAAAAATCAAATTTTTTGCCAATCCTGGGATGTACAAAACATTAGGTAGTGTTCTAATCCTTCCATATATGAGTCTCAACTTGAATTTTACTCAACCTATGATTTTGGTTGTCGAGTCATCACCTAGGAAAACATTACCTCCATCATACCTTTCATATTCATATAACCACTCCCTGTGGGGATTCATATGGAAGGATGCACTTTAGTCAACCAACCATGCCTCATGATTTGCATGTGTGCTTGAATAATCCAAGTACACATCCCCTCCTTCTTCCTTGGAGGTCTTTTCTTTTGTAGAAGGAGATTCTTCAGATCCCTTATTTTTCTCAACTTTGGATCTACATTGCTTCTTGTAGTGCCCTTCTTTTCCACATCTCTAGCATACCTTTACAAAATTTCTGGGAGACTTAGATCTTCCCTTAGACTTAGATATCCCACTTGAGGACTTAGATCTATTTCTTTCATGGGAGTATCCTGTTGCAAATAATGCATATGTGCTTTGTCCTTCCATGTTCTTTTGTCTCATCTCCTCCAAAAACAAGGATGAGACCACTTCATCAAAATTCAAGGAAGTTGTATTACTACCTATGGCCACAACCAAACTATCCCATGAGTAGACTCAGAAAACAATAAACTGATACACTTATCTTCATCTGAAATTTTAATCTCAACATATACTAACTGACTTACCACAGTATTGAAGGCATTCAAATGCTCTGCCACTAAGTCTCCATCTCTCATCCTCAGGTTATACAACTTCTTTCTTAGGAATATTTTATTTACTAGGGACTTAGACTGATACAAATTCCCCAAATTATCCCAAAAATATTTGGTTGTAGCTTCCTCTGACACATTTAGTAATACTGAATCTGAGAGACAAAGTCGGATTGTGCTCTGCACCTTCCGATCCAAATTTTTCCAGTGATCTGTTGAAGTTCCTATAGGTGCAATACTTAGATCCAATGTGATCCACTGATCTCTTTCCACCAACATATCTTCCATCTTGAGCTTCCATGGCTCAAAACGTTTCCCATTAAAATTCTCGATCTCCATTTTTGAACTGCTCACCATTTCTTTTCACCTGAAAAATCAATACCACAGATCTCCCACTGTAACAAGGTATATCACAGTCCCGAGCCAAACCCCTGACCACAAAGGCATCCCCCTGAAGCCAATAGTTTCTCTGATACCAAATGTAGATTTTAACCTTGTACAATTATTTACTGCAAACAAATTTTCAGTAAAAGAACAAAAAATATACAATGGAAAACACACACATTACATGGATATTTTTCCCCTCGAAACCCAAACTAGGAAAACCAACATATTCTATATTCATTCATAGTGATGCATTTTTTACAATACAATATACATATAGGAGCCAACGACATCAAAAACCCTAACCCAGTGACCTGGATTAGTCAAAAACCCTAATTCCTTAACCAAAAATAGAAAACCATCTTCAAAAACCATGTGTCGAGAAACTGCCCAACAATGAACATGAAAATCAAGGCGATACAAAAAACAAGGAAAAAATGCAACATGTTTCCCAAGGAAAAAAACAATTCTCGGGGGCGTTGACCTCGAACCCCCAAAGGGGGGGCCTAGTGGCCCCCCCTCAAACCCCCTCTACGCCCTCAGTGCAATGTAGAAGACACTATAGGTAGCCTTGCAAAGAATATAACACATACCCAACACTCATCTATTGGTTGCTTTGAGTTTTTCCTTACTGTTGTGAACGGTCCTCCTAGTCGTGGTGGCACCATTTTCTCTGTATGCTAGACTTGTGAACGAAATCTCTATGTTTGTGTGGGTCGTTGTAACTTGGCTTAGGGAAATTGACTATGTTCACTCTTTCTTTGCATGCAACAATGACAAAGATTTTCCTTTCCTTACGGTGTTTTGTTTGTTTGTGCCAAGTAGGCCTATCATATCCCACCTTAACTGCCTTGTCCAATCTAGCGTCGAAGTTGGTAATTGGGAAACTAAATGCTCCTTAATTTCCAAATCCTCCTTATGATTCTCTTTTCATACTGCTGATCTATCCAGGACTTCCAACAGATTTCCTTATTTAATGCTTATATGACACTTTTATGACTTGTCACACCGGCTGCCTAGTTGTCATTTCCATGCCTGACTGTTGTTTAACGGTCTTATCATGGCCAACTTGCGTAGTGTTTCTCTTCTATCCCATTCGTACCCTACATAGTCGGGCATGTCTATATATTTTCTTTGAACTTGACGCAGTGTTGTCTTTGTATGTAAGTATCTGCTCATATGCACAAGTTTTGATACCATGGTATTTCAACACTTTTTTTCTTTCTTCCTATTGCTACTTTTTATTTATTTTCTTTCGTTTTCTACTTTTTATTGGGATTTTCTTGTTTTTCTTTCTACTATGGTACACGTACTATAATACAAGGGTTCTAGCACATCCCATATTTCTGTGTAGACTGTCAACTATCTCGACAGAGTTTCAACTGACTTCCGTTCACCATTCCTTCCAGGATTTGTCCATCCAAGGTCTCCAACCGTGCAACACCTGTCTAGGTTATCTGTTGGATCACATAAGGACCTAACCAATGCATGCAAAACTTCCCTAGGTACTGCAGATACTTTCTTTCATAGAGTAATACCAAATCGTTTACTTGAAATCTCTTTAGTTTAATGTGACGATCTTGTCATGCCTTCTCTCTAGATTTCTGAACCTACTAATGGAATCCTGTAATAAACCGGTCCTCCTCAATATTAACTAAATGTTCCAATCTATCCTCTATTGCACCAGTATCAAAGAGCTCAATGATTGTTGCAATGTGTGGGCTAGGTAGAATGAACTTCATTGGCATCACTACTTCTTGTCCATAAACCAATTGGAAAGGTGGTTGCCCTGTCAGATTCTTACTTGTAGTTTTGTATTCCCATAGTACTGCAGGGATGCATAAGTCCCAATACTATCTTCCAACATTGCATATGTTTTTCAAATAATTCTCCAAAATATTATTAAAATATTCCATTGTGCCATTATCCTGAGGGTGATATGGTGTACTCTTTTGATGATGAATATCAAACTCCTCCATTAATGTTGCAATGGATCTGTTCAGAAAGTGTGTACCTTGATCACTAAGTAAGATGCACGGGTATTGAAACCTAGTGACTACATTCTCGAATAGAAACCATGCAACATTCTTTGTAGTGCAATCAATAGCTGGTGTTGCTTCTGCCCACCTAGTTAAGTACTCTATCGCAGTAATGATGTATCAAGCTCCTGATCTCCTTTCTTGTGGGTTGATCAGACCCACAAAGTCAATGGCCCACTTATTGAATGCTTTCAACGTAACTTGTGGATTTAATGGAATTTCATCGCGCCTAGATGGTTTACCCACTCTTTGACATACGTCGCAGGACTAAAAATACTCCTTCGCATATTTGTGCAGTGTGGGCCACCAAAGCCCTATGTATAAAATTTTATGTGTCATTGTTTTTCCTACTTAATTTCTTCCAACAATCCCATAGTGCGCTTTTTCCAGTATAATCAACCATTCATGTTCTAGTACACAATGCCTCAAGATTCCATCTTCCCCTAATTTATATAAATTCTCTACAATCAACTAATAGTCTGTTTCTTTCACTACCAATTGTTTCTTCTGTGCAACTGTCATTTCAGAGGCGGCCACACCTATATTTAGAAACTCCATAATGTCTGTGAAGTAATCATCGACCATCCTTACTGCAAATAACTGCACATATGGGAAATTATCATCTAAATTACCTGCATCCTCTCCTATCAATATATGTGAGATGATCTAGACCTACATTCAACTTTCCTATTTTTACTATGATCTCAAATTCATATTCTTGAAATAATAACAACCATATACATATCCTTCCTTCTAAGATAGGCTTATTGACTGAGTATTTCAAAATTCAAAATGGTATGTATACATATTGAAGTGAGACCCTAGTAAGTAATGTCTGAACTTATGGAGCGCATAGACTATGGCCAATCCTTCCCATTCTGTAGTGGTATAATTATTTTCAGATATAGACAACTTCCTACTTGCAAACGCAATTGGATGATCGATGTCTCCTTCTCCTGGTTATGAGAGTATTGCACCCAATGCTATGGATGATGCATCTACATGTACATGGAACTCCTTGTTCCAGTTTGAAAATATTAAAATGGGTGCGGTGACCAATCTTTGTTTCAGTGTGTCCAGCCCCTTCTGGCAGTCCTCATTCCATTGGAACTTGGCTTCCTTCTTTAGTAACTTCTCCATGGGTGTTGTAATATGCACATACCCTTTGATAAAAAAAATTGTAATAACCTGTATGACCCAAAGTTTCCCTCAGTTGTATGACTGATGTCAGAGGCTCCAACTCCATAATTACTGTGATCTTGACTGGGTCAACCAACAATCCTTGTTTTCATATTACATGTCCTAGTAGTATTCCAAATGGTGCAAAAAAGATACATTTTTTCAGGTTCAGCGAAATATGACACTGTCTGCATTGATCTAACATGAGCTGAAGAAATTCTATATGATCTTGTAGTAGATTGAATGTCGTCCAATCATCTAAGTAAACTTCCAATACTTTATGTATGAACTCCTTGAATGCGTCCATTACTACTCTAGAAAAAACCAAAGAGGCATTCTTCAATACAAAGGGCATCATCATGTACTAATAACTGGCCCACTCTATTGCAAATGTGGTTTTGTGTCTATCCTCCTATGCAATTTTTATCTGATGGTATCCAAAGAATCCATCTGTAAACAAATACATTTCTTGACCTCCTACATTCTCCAGTACTTCATATGTGAATGGTGTTGGGAATGGGTCATGTAAGAATTCTTCATTCATCTTCCTTAGATTCACATAGATCCTAATCCCTCCGATATTCTTGTCTTGCACCACCATTGGGCTAATCCATTTGGGTTTTTTGACTGGTTCAATGATTCCTGTGTCAAGCATCCTGTCTATTTTATCCTTAACCTTCTCCTTGTAACTCAGGTTCAATCTGTAAGGTCTCTGTCATATTGGCTTAGCTCCAGGTTTTAGTGGAATCTTCATCTACCTAAGTCTCCTTCTATCCCTTTCATCTTTGAGAATGTGGTTGGAAATAAATCCTAATATTCCCGTAATAAGTCTGCAAGATTCTCAATTGTCACATCGTTCCAATAGTCTCCTATCTGTGCAAACTTAGGATTCTTTGTGGTCCCAATGTTGACCTTCTTTGTATTTATAGGTGGTGTGTACGTGACAGATGAAAGCTCTGGCCCTTCTACTGTGTGTGTTCCTTCTATCTCTGGTACTTTTACATTCCTGGGATCCTCCTCCTCGTATTATTCCTCCATGACATTATAGCATTCCAATAGATTTTGGACCGTCATCTTGGCCTTGTGCGCACTACATAATGGTACTACTTCCATAAGTTCTATCTCCAGGAATATCTTTGTTCAAATGGTCTAGAGTGTTGCATGTATGGAGGGGGATTCATGTTAAAATGTGAACATGATTTCGAATCTATGGACCAATACTTCCCATTTTGTTGTCACCATACACATATCCAATTCTAAATACCAATTCTTTGGGATTGTGTCCAATGTGTGTATGAATCAGTGTGTCCACTCTATCTTTGATTTGGAGCACCATAAAGGTTTACATATGTCTATGTGACCCACCAAGTTTCCCTCTCCTGTGTATTTTTGTGCACTTTCTGCTTCCTCGGGCCCAAATTGTATCTGCATAAGTCTATTGCACTATGCCCAATGATTCATTCCATTTCTATGTGTGGTCCACCATCTAGCTAGAGTTTCCTTTAAGATGACATCCAGTGCCAACAACCTCTCTTGTTCAAGTACCTATAACTCAAATGATTTTATAAACATATTAATCTTAGTTAGTCCATCATACCTGAGTGGGTCACATAGCTTTGTGCTAATCCAGTGCAATGATCGATTTATGCATGCACATCATCGAGTTGAAACTTCATGCATTCTCTGCTACCAATTCTCTAGACCAACTTCTGAATATGATGCGCACGAACTGATACTTCTCCAACTCATCACACCATCCATTGTTAGGTTGACATAATCCTCCATTCGTGCAGTCAAATTATATAAGTCGTCGATGTCATTTCCTCTTGTTGATTTTGTGTATCTCTTCCCTTCTGATGGGTCCAAAGGTGCAGTAACATTTATATCCCCAACCTCGAATGTCATCTCCCACCTTTTCAAGTTAATAATTTCCTAGTCCTCGACCTCCCATTCCAATCCCATCAATTCTTGATATGAAAGGATCCAGGGAGGCCTAGGAATGACTCATAGTTCTCAGAAGTACCCCAGGAAGCTCAGAATGGCCTCAGTAGATAGAAAAGGGAAAAAATTCAAAGTCCTCAAAACTCCACAAAATTAGCATCATTGTGAAGAGAACGTCGCAATATTTCCGACAGTGTAAACTGTTCATCAAATTAATTCCAGGTGAAGAAGTTATGACCATTCAAAGTTTGGTTAACCAGGGGACACATCAAAATTCGTACTACTGACATCAACAACTGATTGGACAGGGTGACATCAAAAAGACATAATGCTAATGTCAACATGCCATGTGGAAGTCCCACAGGCCTCCATGTGTCAGGTGGATTCATATTTTTTAGGGCACCAAGTGGGCCAATGGAAAGATGACATGTGGTGCCACCCAGAGGCTGCCATGTGGCTCAACCACAACATGACACGCATTAGGTGATGTCAAACCCACATGGAAGCTGACTGGATCGGGGGTAGCCAATCAAAGGGCACCATGTGGACCAATCAGGACATCCATGTGGCACCCATAGTTTTCCCAAGGACGGATAGTAACCAACGGCGGGAAAAAAATTACTGGCCGCCAGACTGAATGATGTCGGATTCGACGACCAGATCAACTGTGTATATATATATATATGGTGCAGATAGAATAGTCGGTGATGGGTAGACTGACCAATGCCAATTCCGGCAAACCTTACCTAAAATATAATTCAAATCACAACCATACACTAAAACGGGTCGAGAGGGATTCGAACCTCAGACCTCTCGGGACCCTCCACCTTACCTCTTTACAAATTTACCAAACATCCAATGGCCCTAAATTGGTAAGTCCACCGATCAGAAATTATAAAAAGTTTATTTTTTCTAGCACTAAGGGGGGCACGCAATAGGGTACGGTCGGGCATAGAAAACGATGCAGGAGTACAAAAATTTATTGCAGGTTGCAGGCAAGCAAATTGAGATGATATTTTTGATGGGCCTGGAAGTGCCAGTGTCGGATTGAAGCGTGGAGACAGTCAATTTTTGGTAATTCGACACCAAAAATTCAATGGTGTTGTATGTTTTCGGATCTGAGAAAATATTTTGCAACTTATTTACATGTCCTTTTGTTGAATTAATAAAAAGTCCTACCCATTTGAGAGCAGGACCCAAAGACGTATTCCACCCAGGGACGAACTAAGTTATCAAGTTTGTGTTCATATTGATGCTTATGTCTCCTTCTTATTGAGCTTTCCTTCTTTATGGTGCACTTTAATTTATGCTCATTTAATACAATTCTTTAATAATTTGTAATGATTAAAAGATCATGGATCATGTTGGTATCAGAGTAGTCATGTTTGACTTGAATTGTTGAGTGTGAATGCTTACTAGGGTCAAGCATAAGCAAGGTGAAGGAACACTTAAAACTTTCAACCCAAAGATTGGTTGTGCATCTTGAAGGAAGAAAATGAATGAAGAGGACACGAGTGATGAACAGGAGAAAAAATTCCATATGGTCTTCTATGGCATGTCATATATGGTCGAGTGAATGTATGGAGACTATGAGAAGAGGATGGAGAAGAAAGGAAAGAAGAAGGAAGAACAAGTGGATGAAAATGCTTCAGTGAACCAAGGGCTTGGAAGAGACCCTCCTAAGCCTCCATCTCCACCATCAAGTTCTATCTCTTCTTCCTCTGATCATTCTCATCATTCTAATGCTAATCATAAAGCCTCTTTTAAGTAACCATTATTAAATCTTGATGTGAAATTTTCTTTACCTATGTTTAATGGAGATGCTAATCCTGAAAAGATAGATAATTGGATCCGACTGGTTGAAGTATATTTTCATGTACAACATATTGATGAAGAGGAAGAGGAAGTGAAAGTGAAATTAGCCTCTCTTCAGTTGGAAGGCACTGCTCTCATATGGTGGGAGAGAAAGATTCAGGACAAAGTAAGTGTGGTAATTTTCTTTCCTCATGGTCGAAATTTAAATCAGCAATAAGGAAGCAATTTTATCCATTGGGTTATTTACATAAAGCAATGATGGAATAGAAAACTTTAAGACAAAGTAAAGGTCAAACAGTACAAAGTTTCACGGAGGAATTTAGGAAGAAATCATTTTCACTAAACATTCCTTTAGATTCCTATGAAACATTAATGAAGTATATTGGTTCACTTCACAATTATCTTTGTCACACTTTATTGTTATTTAACCCCACCAATCTTGACAAAGTTTGTGTGCAAGCCACACACGTTGAAAGCAAAGGAGAGAATGTTCAAGAAGATCCCACAATGAATCATTCCAAGTTCCCACATAATCAGTTTAAAGTAAAGTTTAAAATAAAGGACAAAAAGACTTCCACTACAAAGAAGGGAGAAGGAAATCCATCTTGCACTCATTGCAATAGGGATGGTAACAACGATGAGCATTGTTGGAAACTACATCCGGAAAAAATACCAAAGCAGTTCGGTGGAAAGGGGAAGACAAAGACCGTTGCTATAGTGCAACAAGATCTTGGTTCCAATTCAAGAGATGAGGAAAATATCACTGCGGTTGGAGTAAAAGGTAAAGGTTCCCTTCATTCTAGTTCAAGTTCCACTAATGAATCTCATGATGATGAAAGAAAGATGAATGAATTATTTCACATAAGGGTTTTATCTAAGCATACTAAGATTGATACTTTGTTTGATCTGGGTTCCCAAGTTAACTTAATATCTAACACACTTGTCAAAAAAATGGTCTTGAAACAAAACCACATCCAAAGCCTTATCCTCTTGGTTGGGTATGCGACAAAGAAAAACTTAATGTCACCAAGCAGTGTAGGGTTAGATTTTCTATTGCTTCAAAGTTAGTTGATGAAGTTGATTTGGATGTTGTTTCACTTGATATATGTGGAATAGTGCTAGGGAGTCCATATCTTTATGATAGAAAAGTAGTCTTGTTTTGTCATGAAAACAAATATCACCTTACTAAAGGAGGAGTGGAATTAATTGATAATTTTTCTAATTATTATGAGATCTTTCAGGAATCGGATGGATTACCTCCTAATAGGCAAATCCAACATGAAATACATATTAAATAGGATTATCCCCCTACTAATGTGGGTATGTACAGGATGTCAGTTATAGAGATGACAAAGATCAAGAAATAGGTACAAGACTTGTTGGATCGAGGGGTCATCAGGACCAGCTCATCTCCTTGCAGTTCTCTGATTGTGATGGTGCTAAAGAAGGATGGCACATGGAGAATGTGTGTTGATTATCGATCCTTAAACAAAATCACGGTGAAAAATTGATGCCCTCTTCCTCGTATAGATGATTTACTTGATCAATTAAAGAATGTTGTTTATTCAACTAAGTTGGACTTGCATAGTGGTTACCATCAGATCAGGGTTGTAGAAAATGATGCATGGAAAACTACCTTTAAAACCAAACAAGGTCTATTTGAGTGGTTAGTTATGTTGTTTGGTCTTTGTAATGCCCCGACGACCTTCATGCGTGTAATGAATGTTGTATTCGGGTCATTCTTAGATGACTTTGTAATTGTGTATTTAGATGACATTATTATATTTAGTGGGACCTGGGATGAACATGTACGACATGTAAAGCAAGTATTGGATACTTTGCAAATGGAAAATTTGTATGTAAAATTGTCCAAATGTGAGTTTGGAAAGACTGCATTGGTATACTTAGGTCATATTGTAGGAGGAGGACAATTGAAAATTGATCCTTCCAAAATTGTTGTAATTGTAAATTGGCCTAAGCCCACAACTATAACTGAAGCACGAAGATTCTTGGGTGCAGTTCAGTACTGGAGGATATTCATAGCAAACTTATCATTCATTGCAACTCCTTTGCATGCTTGCCCATTTGAAGAACAATTTTATGTGGGGAGGAAAGAAACAAAAGGCCTTCGACACCTTGAAGGAAAATATCAGTACAACACCAGTATTAGCATTGCCAAATCTTCAACAACCATTTGAGATTAAGATTGATGCCAGCAGTTATGCCATTGGTGCAGTATTGATGCAATATTGTAAGCCTATATGTTACCACTCTGAAAATTTTAACCAAGATGTTGTTAACTATGCTACATATGATAAAGAGTTATATGCATTAGTTCAAAGTGTGAAAAAATGGAAGCATTACTTGTTAGGGAAGGAAACAATCATACATACAAATCATCAGCCCTTACAGTATCTCCAAGCACAAACCAAGCTGCAACAATATTGAAATTACATGTGGATGGGTTTTCTTCAACAATTTCATTTGGTAATCAAGTATAAAAAGGGTACAAGTAACAAAGTAGTTGATATGCTTTCTAGACCTCCTATTAATGCTTCTATTGTTTTGAAGAAAGATTCTTTATATCATGATAGCTATGTTGAACAAGATGTATTTAAGAAGCTAACCCATGGTGCACAGGTGGAGAAATATTGTCTGTAGGGGAAATTACTCTACCATCTTAAAAAGTTATGTATTCCTACAAGTGAACGAGTTCATGTAATACAAGAAGCTCACACTTCTCTTGTCTCTAGGCATTTTGGGGAAGGAAAAACCATGGTTCATCTGCAAAGGTTTTGTTACGGGCCTCGGATGAAAGAAATCGTAACCAAGTATGTAAAGGGGTGTGTGATGTTCTCTACTTGTAAGCCCACTAATAGAAAATTGGGGTTGTACTCACCACTTCATGTTCTGTCTCATCCATGGGAAAGTATTTCCATGGACTTTGTAGGGGGTTTACCAATGTCAAAAAGGGGTCATGACTACTTGTATGTAGTAGTGGATAGGTTTAGCAAGATGTGTATCTTGATGCCATGTAAAAAACAAGTCACTTCTGAGTAGACTATTAATCTCTTCTTTCAGCATGTCTGGGTCCACTTCGGGTTGCCCACATCCATTATCTCAGACCAAGATACTCGATTCCTTGGAGAGTTTTGGACAAGTTTGTGGATAATGATGGACACCAAGTTGAAGAGGAGTCTAGATTTCCATCCACAGACCGATGGTTAGACAAAGATTGTTAACCGAACAGTGGTACATTTACTTTGAGGCTACTGCAACAAGCATCCCAAGTTGTGGGATGACCAAATACCCTATATTAATCATGCTTACAATCGAGCCTTACATTCCTCCACTCAGTATTCACCATTTGATACATGTTTTGGATACTTGCCTAAGGTCCCTTTAGACTTGATGTATGGGAAAGATGACAATTCAAATGAAGAAATAAATGAAGACAGGGCCCGCAAGTTCATTCAAAGGATCCAACAAGTGCACCAAGCAGTTAGAGAGAAGTTGGAGAAAAGTCAAGAACAATAAAAGGCTCAACATGACAAGCATGGGGTTGATCATCAATTCTAGGTCAGAGACCAAGTATGGCTTCACATCAAAAAAGAGCGGTTGAAGGGTGAAGGCCAGAAACGCAATCCTATCCAATATGGATCCTTCACCATTCTTGAAAAGAGCGGAACCAATGCCTTTTGTTTAGACCTTCCACCTTATATGTAGATTTATTCAGTTGTAAATGTAGAAAACTTGAAACTTTTTGAGCCTTCGATGATCATGGATCAGGGTGATGAAGTTTCAATACCTTCAGTTGATGAGTTTTCTCCTGAGTACTAGGATGATTTGGAGGAAGATATCAATATGCACAGGAGAATGAGGACTTCACACAGGGGTTATGTCGATTATCTTCGAGTGGGATTAAAGGGCACATATCCAAACAAGACAAAGTGGATTGAGAAGGACAAAGTGAGGGAACTCTTCCCTCACTTACCTGTTCATTGATAAAGGACTTTAGTGGTCCAAAAGAACTTTGTGGGAAGGCATGATCCGAAAGGATCTAGGGAGGCCTAGGAATGACTCAGAGTTCTCAAAAGTACCTCAGGAAGCTCAGAATGGCCTCAGCAGATAGAAAAGGGAAAAAATTCAAAGTTTTGAAAACTTATAAAAATTGGCATCATTGCGAAGAGCGCATCGAAATATTTCCAATGACGTAAATTGTTCGTCAAACGGAGTCTAGGTGAAGAAGTTATGGTCGGTCAAAGTTTGGTCAACCAGGGGACACATCAACATATGTATTGTTGTATTGTTGATGTCATCATGATGTCAACAACTGACTAGACAGGGTGACATCAACAAGACGTAACTCTAACACCATCATGCCACGTGGTGGTCCCACAGGCTTCCATGTGTTAGGTGGATTCGACATTTTCAAGGTGCCAAGTGGGACAATGGAAAGATGCCATGTGGCACCACCCAGAGGCCTCCACGTGGCTCAACCAAAACACAACATGTATCAGGTGACATCAACACCACATGGAAGATGACTGGATCATAGGAAGCCAATCGGAGGGTGCCACATGGACCAATCAGGAGGCACCATGTGGCACCCATAGTTTTCTTCCTACACAGTACCTAGTTTACCATTCTATGCATGACATGGATTTCTCATTCTTTCATGCATTGATCAATTATGTTATATAAAATAATTAACACATTTCTATCCTTCATAATTTCTACACAACTATTTAAGAATTATTTTATTGTACTTGCACACTTGACTTTTTTGGTACAATTGGGTATTCTATATGAGGCAGTGATGATGTTGATGCTCCCCCATGTGGTCCAAGTATTTCCTTTCTTGCACTCTGATATGTATCATTTTCCTATTTTGGATTGAATGTTTGTATAGTCCCTGCTCACTTCCTTACCCACTTCTCAGGATGCCTCCCTTGGTCAGTCCTTGTTCTAGTGCCTTCATGCATAACAGCTACCATCGTTGGTCCTTCATTGCATCCTTCAACTGATATCATCTGCACATTCTGATTTTGATGCTAATTCTGGTTTGGGTTTCCTCTGGCCTACCATTTTGCAACTAGTTGGGGGCATTCCTCTATTGTGTGATCCATTTCTCTACAATATGTGCATGTGGTACATGGGTTCTGGCAATCTCGGGACAAGTGTATGGGTTGATTACAATTATAATAGATAATTGATCCTCGTACTCCTCTACCAAAATTCCCTCTACCTCGGCCTCTGCCAAAATTTTCTTTGTTCCCCTAAATGAACCCTCTATGATTCTTATACAACGCACTACCTCCTTCTGCGTCGGTATTCTCTTCTTGTATTCAATACATATCTTATGTGCAATCTCTTAGTATATCGAACGTGTGATGGTCCTTCCCTTCATTCCCTACTGACTTGAAAAAATTGCAAAACAAGTTCTTTGGAGTACTCTGTTATTTCTGGAGTAATGGACACTGAGTGGGATGATGACTCCATTTCTTACAGATCTCACAATATCCTCCTCCAAGTAGGGGATTCGACGCTCCAACTTCCAAATATTGCGCGAATGTTGGCATTCATCCTTGTGATGGCCTTCTTTCCTGCACTTTGTACACCAATTTTTTTCTCATTTTTCCCTTCCCTTGGTAAGCTCAACCAACTAAATTTTCAATGTGGTCAGTTGCGTCTGAACTTGTACCATTCCCCAATGTCTCCTGTCGGTGATGCATCTAGTTTTATTGCAATCTCTAGTGCCTCAGGCTACGATGAAACCTTTTGTTGAGTCAGGGGCCTCCAAATGTGTGGTATAAGTCCAACGATAAACCCCTCTTCATGTTTTTGAAATGGAATTTGGAAATTCAATCTCCCCATTACATCCTTAAAGCACTAATCGAAATCCCATATGGTATCTCTTCCTCCTACATATGGTATCTCTTCCTCCTACATATGGTATCTCCATGATTTGGACTTGTGCGCAAGGTTCTCTTTCTTTCAGCTCACTATGTTTCTCTTCTCTCCCAGCCCCAGTCTTTTGCCTCTTGTATCTTCTTCCTCCACGCAACTCTCCAAAATCATACTCTTCCTCTGGTATGCTTCCTTCTTGCATCCTCAGTCCCTTCCTTCCTTGTTCATTGCTTCCTTCTCTCAGACGATTCCACTATCATCCTCTGGCTCCGCCATGTGTGAAAATCCCTTTTAGTTTTCAGACTTCATAACCATCACATGTTTTTCACTTAACAACATATTTATCCACATGTTCAATGATTTCAATAACCTTCCACACGGACCTTTGAAAAAAAATCTTTCTGCAACATTGTATGATTGAATGCAATCTACTGCAAATTATGTAACATAACCCCCTAATACCCTATCTAACCAAAAATCAATTGTTGGAGTAGTTTGGTTACTTATCGAATTCAGTTGTCTTACCAATTAAGGAGTCCAATTCTTTGGCATTGCAACACTAAACCTTCATGTCTTCTCAACCAACCTTTCTAACCACTCGGTCAGAATTTTTGGAAATTCGCCAAATAAAATTTCATGCAGATATGTGAACACATACTTTTACGTCCATTGCTTGCCGCTCATCTGAGGGTTCTTGTTCTCTTGTCCCGTGAATTCCCATTCTTTTTGTTCCAACCAGTCTATGATTTCCTTCTTAGTTGGCCTCCAAAACATCCCCTTATTCTCAATTTCCCAGTCCCGACAACATAACCATTTGTTTGTTGTTTATGTTCTATGCATGGTTTTTAAGACCCAAGGTTGGGTTCAACTGTGACCAACAAACCCTCAAGACACCAGCCCTTTAGTGATTTTATGACAAGGTACAACAATGATTGCAGGAGGTAGTGAATCAATTTCAGTATCAACATATTTACAAGATGGGTTATCTTTAGGAGGAATTGAAATATGGGCATAATGATCCTCATATGGTTCAGATGAAGAAAATGGATCAAGTTCAACAATGCAAGAAGAGGGAAAATCCTCTTTCCTCAAGGAAGAATATATAACTATAGGTTTATGGTCATCTGAGTATACAAAGAATAGGATAATTATTCTAACATGCAATGAGAAAAGATAGGAATTTTTTTATTAAAAAGAATAAAATCTCATGGAGGAAACTCATAAGTTGATACCTGATCTTTCCTTTCTTCCTTTTCATTTATATGTTAATAGGGCTCATCCTATAGTGGAGTCTTTAATCATGGAGTTACCAAGTGAATGATATGAAGTCACAATTTTGTGTCTAACTCTCGTTCACCATCAAGAGCTAGCTCTGTGTTGGGTTATGAAAAAGGTATAAATATCTTCCTTTTTTCCACAGTTCATGATATAATCTTGATCGACTTTTCAGTTAGTTAAGGATAAATAGGATAGAAAATGATTAATATGTCTCTTAGAGTTATTATTGAGGTTTTATTAAATAGATTCTAAATTACAATTGGAATTGTTTGATTTTGTTGCATATTAAGATAAATAACTGTCAAGCCTGAGATAGCCAAAGAAATCTTGGATATGCACAAGCTATTTGAGGTTGAAGACTTTTAGGCGCAAAGCAGTTTTGAAGATAATCGATTGTAACTTTATAATAATAAAGCAATCCTGAGGATCTTTCGATCCTCGGGATAGCTTGATTTACCCAGATTATTGTAATATATAAGAGGGTAATAGATCCAGAAAGGATATAGAAAAATCACATTCAAGTATTCAGAACTCAGAATTGCTCTGCACAAGCAATTTTTGTAAATGTTTTACCAGCTATGGAATCAATGAAAGTTTTGAGTGTTTTCACCATTTCTGCAATCTGAGTTTCTCGTAGCAGTACTTCTGAAGACCAAGGGCCCAGTCTGAAGGAGTTACTGTCTTGTTCTGTAATTGTATCAGTTTGAAGTTCGATTTATGTTTTGTGATTCAAATCTCCTTTCACAAATAGCTAAGATGAATGCATAAGTGTGTTAATGATTTTATGTTGTTTGCGTGCAGAAGATAGATATTTCCCTCAATATTAATGATTGCCATTAGGATTTCCATTTCTGTAGTTTGTTGCTTGACAGTTCCTCATAATTTTATATGCGATGTTCCTTTTACTTAGATTTACAATTGTTGTTCCTTTCAATTAGATTACCATTGTTGTTCCTTTCAGTTAAAGTTACGATTGTTGTTCCTTTCGGTAAAGTTACATTAGCTATCCCTTTCGACTAGATTACAATCGTTGTTTCTTTCCACAGATAGAGTAATTAGCTATTTCCTTTCTAGTAATTTGATTCATAATTGATAGTTAATTCTGCAAATCTTTACCTAGATTCAATTACTTCTTTTCAAATAGGTGAATTCAATAGATTAATTAGTTCCCTTCCATTTTACAGCATTTTAGTAATCAGATTTCAATTCACGGAATCTTTAGTGGACATTTGAGGAACTTGATTGTTGATAAACTCAGATTAGATTTAGCTACATGATTTTAACCTTCACAAGCTACCTACATAGACTTTGCTGATATTCTTGAGATAAAAGATGAATCTCCGGGTTGATAAATTAATGTTAAACTAAGGTTGTTTTTAGGACACCTTTAGACCCCAACATTTTGGCGCCGTTGTCGGGGAGAATGTCAAAGGTAGCATAGTTTATGTCTCTGGAGGACCAGGTATTGAAGATGGGAGGTAAGAACCTACGCAGGCAATAAGTAAGATGCTTATGCCAACGCTTACCTCCATTTGACACTTAAGAGGTTTTGTAGGTGTTTCTTTTGTTGAATTTATTTTGTTGTTGTGTGAAGTGTGTATGACTAGAAAGAAGGATCTTGAAAAACCAAAACCCCCACCAAAAACTACCAAAGCCCAGGGTTCGGTGATCCCTGGGAGAAGCACTTTCATAGATGAGATCATCAGAAAAGGTGAATATCAAGCTTCGGTTGGACCTGGGAAAGGACCTACCCAAATCCCTCAGGCAGTGGTTTCAACAACTATGGCCCACACTGAGATTCATAGCAAAACTGAAGGGACTAAGCAAAGATTTTAGAGCACAGATCTTCCACCCCTCAACCCTTTAGAAGAGGGAAACTCTAATAATCTAGAGGAAGGAGTAGGAGAAACTAGCGGGGTTGCCAAGGTAGACCCACGATCACCACCTGATCATGAGTCTCCTGTGAAAGAAGAAGGCATACCCGAAATCCCAGATAAAGGGAGTGCAATCAAATCCCCTAGAGGACCAAATAATCAACCATTTCGAATAGAATACCCAGATCAAGAACATCCTAAAAACTTTTGGCACATTTTCGATCAAATGGTACAACCAAATCAACAACAACCCCATAATTCCACGCTGGAATATCCAATAGTTGATCAAATTGCCAATGCTACCATGAAAGCAATCCCCCTACAAAACTTTCCAACCTTCTATGGATTGATTTCAAAAGACCCGGATGCATTCCTATTTGAATTTGATGTCCTATGTAGAGGGTATGATTACACCTATGAACCCCAAAAATTAAAACTGTTCCCCTCTACCTTGAAGGGAGCAACCCTATGCTGGTTTATGGGATTGGGAGGTGGAACCATCAATTCATGGGACTAGATGAAACAAGCTTTCTTGTTAAAATATCAGGATTATTGTAGAACAAGAGACCTAAAAGATGAAATCTTTCAAATGACTGCGAAAGAAAATGAATCATTAGAAGAATATGTTGAGAGATTTCAGTATAACTTGCAAATATCACCCTATGGTACATTACTGAGTGAAGTACTCAAAGAAAATATGAATAAAGGCATGAAAGATGAATGGATAGAAACATTGAATCTAATGGGGAAGGGTGACATTTATCAGGAAACTTATGAAAACATCGCTCTATTGTGTATTAGGTGCTCACAAGGAAGTACACGGACCAAGTCAGGAATGTGGACGTCCCTCACAAGAAATAACAATATTACCAGCGGGGGTGTTACACGAGTCGAAGTTGGTAATCTCTTAGAAAATTTCAAAACAGATATTTTGAGCACTTTGACTACACAATTGGATGTATTGCAAGCCAAACAAAAAAAGGTAGAAGCAGAATAGACCTTGGCTATATTTTGCCACAGGTGCAGAAAGAAACATGGTCCAAGGGAATGCCCTTTGGATATAGTTCGGGTTTTCACTATTTGCGCCAAGGACTATGACAAAGAGCAATGCCCATCACTCCCTGGATAGAAAGTTGTATTCAAAGAATATGAAGAGGAAACAAAATGATTATATCTAATGGCTCAGCGCCGTCAGTGGTAGTCCCGGCCTCAAAATACACTACATAACCCTTCCTCTTTCTTTTCTAGACAATATAATCAACAGCAAAATTCTAGCATCACATGGCAGGGCCAACCATTTACCAATTAGAACTGGCCACCCCAAGAGTACCCACCTGCAAATCCCACTTGGCCAAACTAGCCCGCTGCAAACCCCATCTGGAAAAATCAACCAACTACAAGTTTCAATTGGCCTAATTTGCAATAACCCACCTCATCCTGGAAAAACTCGAATAATACCTACCATTCACACTGGCCTAACTCGTCTGCCCAAAACCCAAATTGGAACCAGAATTGGAAGTGCCCCATGGGGATGAATAAGAAACCCATGGGGATGGCCTCTCAAACCCAACCCTCGTTACAAGCCCCACTCCAATTGCCCCAGAACCCCCAATCACAACTGTGCTCTCAATTACCAGCCCAACCCCACCCAAATCCTATTAACAGACCAGTTCATATCGTCCAAATTATGGAAAATGGAGAAGGGGAAACCAATTCAATAGGGTGCAATGAACTCCGATTGAGATCGAGGCATATCATCTCTCCTGAACAAAATGACGTTTCCCAAGAGTAGGAAAATGAAAAAGAACCAGCAATAACACCCTCGACTATGGTAATAACGGAAGAAATCGAGCAAGGGGGGAACACAGTCAAATCATAGGACTCTAATAAGGGTGTATCTCCCTCCCCTCCATTCCCCGAAAGACTGACGATATCGAAACCCACCGTATATCCTAACTTTGACATTGCAGGGGAACTCAAGAATTTATACATCAAAATTCCACTCCTGCAAGATCTGCAAGACATACCGATCTATGCAAAGACAATCAAGGAGCTATGTGGGAGGAATCCCATCAGAAAAATGAAAAATTCATCATCAACAGTTCATGTAGTGGGAGCCTTATATAATCTAATTTTGGGTAGAGAAGAACTAGTCAAATATGCAGATCCAGGGAACCCCATAGTAACAGTCCAGATTCAGGGCTGGTCCTTTCCAAATACACTAGTTGATTTGGGGGCGGCCATCAATATCCTACCAATGGAAACCTGCAATACCCTGGGTTTTGACCCTTTCGACCCAACCCCGATTATGTTACAATTGGTTGATCGATCAGTGGTCAAACCACTCGGCACACTACATGATATAGCAATCTCAGTTGACTCTTGGGAATATCCAACAAATTTTCTCATCATCAACCCAAGAAGTAGACTCGAAGGGCATACATTGATACTAGGTAGACCATGGCTCTCGACAGCTGATGCGTACATAGGATGTCGATTGGGTAAAATGACAATTGCTAGGGGAGGTGTCACAAGGAATCTCATCTTATATCCTCCAGCCAAACCTAGTCCAACGATTGTATATCCACAATTTCCACCACCACTATATCTAAAGAAGGATCTACGTGCCCCTCTCACACTGGAAGAAGCTCTCAGACTCAAGAATCATCTAGAGGATGATGTAATTAGTGGGTTTATTAACAACCCAACCACTGTGAGTAACCCAACATGCCAGATGCTCCAAGTTGTTCTATACTATGAGGTACAGGGAGACCCGCTGGAAGATTTAATGGAATAACAAATCTCGACTACCGTTGTTCATGAAAACAAATCCATTGAGATCGCACCAGGGAAGTTTCTGAACATTAATGCCAATGTAGAAGAGCAACAACAACAAAAGCTAATTCATGTCCTCTCTAAATAGCAACAAGCTTTTGCCTGGGAGTATTTTGATATGAAAGGTATTGATCCACAACTCTGCACACACCACATTTATATTGAGAAAGATGCCTGAACTATCCAATAGCCACAGAGAAGACTGAATCCCCACTTCAGGGATATTGTTAAAGAAGAACTACAAAAGTTGTTGGACGTAGATTTTATATACCCTATCTCAAATAATCGATGGGTTTCCCCATTAGTGATCATCCTCAAGAAAAATGGGATGTGGCGAATCTGTGTTGATTATAGGGAACTTAACAAATCCACTCAAAAAGACCACTTTCCATTAGCCTTCATCGATTAGGTCCTGGATACCTTGGCAGGGAAGAAATTCTACTCTTTCCTAGACGGTTTCAGCGGCTACAATCAGATCCAGATTACCCCAGAAGATCAAGATAAAATGACATTCACATGTCCCTGGGTACCTTTGCATATAGAGTATTTCCCTTCGGACTTTGTAATGCCCCAACCACATTCCAAAGGGACATTCTGAGCATATTCAGTGATCTGATTAGCGAAGGGCTTGAAGTCTACATGGATGATTTCACTCTGTATGGTGATGACTTCGATCAAGCCTTGAATAATGTGGAGAAGATATTAGAATGGTGCATCGCTACCAGGTTATGTTTAAGCCACGAAAAATGTCACATGATGATGACAGAAGGTGTGGTATTAGGGAATTACATTTCTGCAGATGGAATTAGAGTAGATCCAAAAAAAATCAAGGTAATCCTTAATCTACCTACTCCACACACACAAACTGAGGTACGTAGTTTCCTTGGTGCTTCAGGATACTATCATAGATTTATGGAAAATTTTGCAAAAAATGTTGCGCCTTTACATGCTTTGACTGGTAATGTAGAATTCTAGTGGTCTGACAAATGTGATGTGTCTTTTGCAGGACTCAAAAAACTGATCTCGACAGTGCCAGTGTTGAGGGAACCAAATTGGAAAATACCATTTCAAATCTCCACCGATGCCTCAAACATTGCCATAGGCGTTTTTCTTGGACAGGAAGAAGACAAGAAACCCTAAGACATTTATTTCATTAACAAGAATATTACTCCAGCTGAAATTAATTATACAGTAGCAGAAAAAGAGTTTTTAGCTGTTATACATGCCATCAATAAATTTTGTCATTATATAATAGGTTATCCAGTTATTCTTTATACTGATCATTCTGCTATTAGATATCTAGCTAATAAACCGATTACTAATGGACGGGTCACTCGATGGTTGTTATTATTGCAGGAATTTGATATCACCATCAAAGATCGACCCAGGAGAGAAAATCTTGTCACAAACTTCCTGTCCCGCATACCAAAAATAGACGACTCATTAACAGTTGAGGATCAATTTCCAGATGAGCATCTGTTTGTCGTCACCACAAAACCACCTTGATAAGCCAATGTAGAAAATTATTTGGTAGCGGGAAGATTACTGATACATTTATCATCAAGGGAAAGAATACTGATCATCCAGCGTAGCGCACGATTCACTTGGATCAGTGGATATCTCTTCCACACAGGAGATGATCTCCAGATCCGACGATGCGTATGAGATGACGAAATCTATGACATACTGAAGGCAGGACATGACGAGCCCTGTGGGGGGAATTTTGTAGACCACGGGACTGGACGCAAAATCTTATAGATGGGCTATTATTGGCCCTCAATATTCATAGATGTGAAGAAATATGACCAGACCTGTGACAGTTGTCAGCGGATGGGGAAACGAGGTCAGGCTGATGAAATGCCCTTGAAAGCACAAATAGTGACAAAACCATTTGAAATATGGGCACTAGACTTCGTTGGCCCTTTCAATCCAAAGTCAAATCAAAAGTTATATATTCTCGTTGCAACGGATTACATGACCAAATGGGTAGAGGCAGAATCTTTACCAAATGCAATAAGAGAAGTAGTAATCAAATTTCTTTTCAAATTTTTTGTACGGTATGGACTACCCATAGAAGTAATCACTGATGGAGGGTCACAATTTACAGGCCATAGAATCACTGCCACCCTGGACAACCATTATATTAAGCACAGAGTTACTTCTCCATACCACCCACAAGAAAACGGGCAAGTAGAAAGCACCAATAAGGTCCTAGAGGCAATCTTGACAAAGACCGTCTCAACAAACTGACATAATTGGGCTACTGAGCTCCCAAATTCCTTATGGGCTTATCGTACAACCTGGTGTAACACCACTATCTACTCTCCTTACCACCTAGTCTATGGTAAAGAACCCATCTTCCCAATCGAATTCAAGATCAAGACCCTAAGGATGGCCCGGGAAATTGGACTAGATCTTACAGAAACACATAAACAACGCCTTCAGCGACTCAAAGAATTGGATGAAGCATGCTTGTCTACTGTGGAGCTCACAACTGTTATTCAACAACAGAGAGTGACCTAGCACAACAAGCATATCAAGAAGAAATCATTCAAGAAAGGCGACTGGGCACTTCTCTATGATTCCAGATTTTAGGACTTTCCTGGAAAATTACAGACACGATGGCTAGGGCCATATGAAATTAATGAAGTCCATGATAATGGCACGGTTACTTTGAGAACCATCGATGGGTCTGGATCTCCCTTTCTGGTCAATGGACACCGGTTGTGACTTTACCACCAGCCACCTTCAAAAGATTTTTTTTATCAAGAAGTAAGTAAAGACCCTACTGTGCAGATTCTGGCTGGCTGGGAAGGTAACCTAGCCACCCCAACTCCATAAATGATGAATCATGTTGATATTGTACATACTGTATATAGTTTTTATAGATCTAATTGAGTGGTTAGTTTTTCTTTGTTTTATGAAAAGTCGCTTAGGAAACAGGAATTAGGGCAGATAACTATAATTAGCACCCTTTTCTGTTCCATATTCCGGTTTTGTCTTATCACACGGACTCTGTCTTTCACAGAAAAATGAATATGTCATGTTCTGCAACAGAGATTGGGCAACTATAATGAAATCATGACAATAAAAGACCATCCAATGTTCAATTTTGAAATAAACAGACCCATAACAATTGAATGAATTTAGTTGATGACTAATCAGCCTCAAATTCAAGTAAAAATACATTTTCATGAGGATTTTTTTCCAAAATTTCCTATTTCACGTGTGCTTGTTGTTCCTTTGAATGGAACAACTGTTGTTCCTTTGAATGGAACAACTTTTGTTCCTTTCATGCGCTTGTTGTTTCCTTTTGAAAGGAACAATTGATGTTCCTTCCACGCGCTTACAGTGCCCTTTGAAAGGAACAATTGTTGTTCCTTCCACACGCTTGTCATTCTTTTCATGCGCTTGTTGTTCCTTTTGAAAGAAACAACCTCCATTCCCTTTGCGTACTTGTTGCCCCTATGAGTATCATTGTTGTTCATTTTGTCGTTCCTTTCCTTCATTATTGTTGAAACGCTAGCCACTCCTTCGTAGTGCGGCTTTCACCAAATAATTTTCACCAACACTATTTCTAATCATCATCACAACGATTTGTCATTATTTTGTGGATTATCCCCCACACCTTATCAAATTGTTTGTGGATTAATCTCTTCGAAATATCTTAAACCTTGTTCATAATCGATAACCACCATAATTTGTTTCTTTCCCCTATATACATACAAATATACCTGAAAGATATTTTGCCTTTATATTATAAGGAGTCTTAAGCACACTTTTACTTGGCATCTTTACACTTCCTTACATGATCCATTACTCTTAAGGAGTCGATGAGCCTCCCTTAAAAAAAAAAAAAAAAAAAAAAATGGTAAAAAATAAAAGATAAGGAATAAAATTTTTCCCACAAAGAATAGGGGGTCTCATTATGAGACAACCTACCACGATCATAGGATACTAATGTAATTGACATTCACACTATGGATACCACACCAGGGCAATGGACTTTGACATTTTTCTTTTTTCAAAGGACAAGAGGTCTCATCACGAGCTGGCTTGTTCACTTAAGTTACAATATAGTGAGTGGCATTATCATCATCTAGCTACCAAACTAGGATAATTCTCTTCTTGGGAAAATACAATTCAAATATTTATTAAGGAAAAATAAAAATGAATAAAGATAAATAATAAAAAAATTCCCACAAAGAATAGGGGGTCTCATCACAAGCCAACCAACCATGATCATAGGATACTAATGTAAGTGACATTCCCACTATGTCTACCACACCAGGGAAATGACATTTGACACTTTCTTTTGTCAAAGGACAAGAGGTCTCATCACGATATGGCTTGTTCACTTAAGTTACAATCTAGTGAGTGGCATTATCATCATCTGGCTACCAAACCAGTATAATGGTCTTTTTTGGGAAAAGACGATTCAAATGTTTATTAAGGATACAAGATCATATATGGCTTAAAAGGAAACCCTGCCGAGGCTATGGATGTCTGCTGGCAGTAGTGGCTCTACCTGTGTTATGGAATATTATCTAAAAAATACCAAGTTTCTACGTGTCTCTAGATTTCCTTTACTAAAATAATGAGGCTATCATATCAGTTATATTCAATAACTCGGAAAAGTAACAATATTATGATATGTGGAATATTTTTTAAAATGAACAGATTTGATTTATTTTGGTTTATTTATCCATAAAACATTTTTGAACATAGGTATAATAAATTTGAAATTTCCACGAAAAACGACTATAGTTTAAATGATTTTGGTTGAAAATGTTTTTGAAAATTATACATGATTAGTCCCCATTGGCGACGGCAGCGCAATCATTACCTCTCATCGAAAAATACCCACACTCATTAATTTTTCCTACGCTGACGGTCGAGGACGACCTCTACATTAATGAGGGGAGTGGATGCTCGACACACTTTCCGATAATATGTAATAATTGTAACAAATGGGAAACCCACGTCTTTATACATTTGTTGTCGCTGATATTTTCTATTTTTGGTAACTGTTTCTCCAAGCTGGTCCAACCAAACTTGTAAACAAGAACAACATTTGTTCTTACTTTTTTCACAGAGATATGGGTGGTCGAAGTGTGCGTAGGGAGCCGAGATTACTATAGGTTACAGAACAGGCAAGAAAAATCCTACATAGTCTGGGGTGGACCGAGTACTTCAACTGTTTGCAAGGATATGACACGAATGTCACGCTTGAATTCTTTCAAAATATACAAGGAGAAATCTCTATGGTGCAAGGCATATGAATATCAGTTACCCCAGAATTCTTAGCAGAGGTCATAGGCCTCCCTAACATGAGCATTCAGTGGATAGGAAGATACACAGTGCTGAAGGACGCTGTGGAATCTTTCATAGACCCTGGGGAAGAATTGGATAAAAAAGGAAAGGGACTTAATCCCAATACCCTCAATGAACCATGGACGGAACTGGTGGGGATAATTCAGCAGTACATCACCTATGATGGACAATACGACATAATTCAACCTCGCCATCTCAAATTGTTGGCATCCTTAAAGCAACAGTTAGTACTTAATCTGCCTTTCTTTCTGAATGCCATATTACATGAGGTTGCCTTAAGAACACAAAAGTCCAAGGATATTGTTACTGTTATCGACCACCATAGATTAGTTAAATTGATAATGAATAAAGAACTGAATCAAATTCTACAACTGGAGCAGCCTGAATTGTGCCATGAAAACCCACCACAGGAAGTTGAAGATAGACAGGCAGAGGCGACTACCACCCAAAGAGAAATTCCATCACCTCAAACCAAAGTTGAGGTAGACTCTACCCAAATCAATGAGGCCCAGACCTCACAGACACAGGAATTAACGAAAAAGAGGAAGAGAGCAATGGTTTCCCCTAAATCCATCACTAGGACAAAGAGGAGAAGCAGACAAATTCAAGAAACAACTGAAGCAATTCAGGATGCAACAAAACACCCTGAAGAACTTCAGAATTTCACAGAACAGTCTCTATAGGAAAATTTTCAATAAATTGAGAAGACAGAAAAGACCTCACAAAAGAATGATTAGGAAGACACCCAACCTGCATTAGAGCATCTGATAGAACAAGTTTTTAAGATCTATGAGGTAGAAATAGCTCGTGTTTTGGGGAGCTTGGGAACCTCAATTGATAGAGGCAAAAATAATCCGTAAAAAGGCCTAAAACAAGCCTCCTCTTCAAAACAAGCTGAATATTTTCCTGATATTGAAATGTCTTTCCCAAACGACACAACATAGGAAGAACCTCTTTTTGAAATGAGAAACCCTCTTGGATAGATAGAGCAATAGGAAGGAACGGAGGAACAACCATCTATTGATCATAATGAAGAAGACCTTGAGACCTCTCATGAACAGAAATTAGCCAAGAGCCATAAGAAAATTAGAAAGTTAAAGAAAGAAAACAAACTGTTGAAGAAAAAGGATAAGAAGGTTGAAGTATTAAAGAAGAAGGTGGGTAAACTCAAGGAGATTATTAAGGAATTGAGGAAATAATTAAAACTAGCAGATAAGGCCCATAGAAGAAAGAAAAACAAAAGGGGCAGAGTGCAAGGAAGAAACCCTCTTCCTAAAGAAGCAGACAATACAAATTCTGTGGGGATACTAACAGACCCTGAGGAAATAGTAGTAGAAGAAGCAGTAGCTCAGAATGAGGATGTAATTCCTTTAGAAACACAAGAGATGGTGACAGAAACAATTGATGTTGAGGTATAGACAGATACCCCAGTTTTAGAGGAAACAACTCAACTCCTTGAGCATAATGCTACCATCAGGAGACTGGAGGAAGAATTGATGCAGTCTCAACAAACCCTGATTCAAAACAAAAATGAATCACTGACTATGATAGAGCGTCAGGCATTCCAGTCTCAGAAACAAAATGTTATCGTTGATAGATTGGAAGCAGAGCTTCTACAAACCTAGCAAGCATTAGTTCAATCCAGAGAAGAGATGGATGTTATGGATGAACATCAAGCATCCTGGTCTCAGGAGAAAAGCTCCATAATTGATAGGCTAAAGGTAGAGATGGCTCAAGCTCAGTAGGTATTGGCTCAAACTAGAGAAGAGATGGTCATTATGGCTGAACATCAAAAAGTTGTCAAACAACTGAAGGACATGTCAACAATTGAAAATGAAACTTATGTTGAGCTTAACAAAGCCCAAGGGAAGGTAAAAAAGGTACAAACCCAATTAGAAAAATATTTGGAGCAAATCAAAGACATATGTGATGTCTACTTTGATGCCATCAATTGCAGAGCCCCTGCCACTAATTACACCTTATTCTTGCTGGAACGGTATCTATTGTTGAGAGTGAAGTCCATCAGAGCAGGTAAACCCATTTCATTTGCCATTGTACCTGAGTTGATTTCATGTTTCAGAGATTAGGAAGAGAAGGTACAATACCTTCTGTGTGAATTGTACTTCCATAATTTCATTTTGGAGGAAGATAGAAAAGATAATCCTGGTCCCTTCATAGGATACATACAATTTCAGGCATTTCTGTCATTTAATAAAAAACAAGTCAGATGGGGTAAAGCTTACAAAATCTTCATGAAGAGGGAAATAGAGTTAGATCTCTGGATCAGAGAGGAGCCCCCAAAGTCCTTTCCAGCCATTATGCTGTTGAACACACCGTGCTACTGAGAGGGGGGGGTGGCCCCAAAGTCCTTTTCCACCATTATGTCGTTGAGGAACACACCGCAAGTTACCGAGGGGTGAATCAGTATCATAGACAATTAATCCTTTTAACTTTATCAACCCTATATCACCAATATGCAGATATCCATTCATTGACATTCATGTACTCTATATTCCGTTAGATTCAGATATTAAGATATACCTATCAGAGAAGTTATGTTGATTAAAGAATGTTGATTATGATCTTTGAGTATTTCTCCTCTTTAACTTTTCTTGTTAATTGAGGGTAGTCAACATGTTGCAGAAAAAGTAACCACAGATATTCAACATCAAACATGCACATAATAAACATTGTGGGACACATATTTCAATTTAGGAAACCCATAAAGGAGAAAATCCCTTCTTCTTCGAAATGATAGGCGCCTTTTCTACCAGACATCATTTACACCGAGCACCAAATCAATGTGAGTTTGCTACCTCTGTTTTACAAGTCGCAACTTGTTTGAGAGCTCCAACTGGTTTCTCTAGCACCCACTCAGAAGGGAAGCACCAACTCCTCGAGTATTCCAAAGATTCAACTGGATGAAGGCACTAACCTTCAAATTTCGCAGCACCCACTCTGTCGAGAGCACCAACTCTCACTGTAATCCCAAAGACTCCAATCGGGTGGAAGTAATCTAACTTCCAATCTCGTCAAAGACTAACCCGAGTGGAAGGTGACCAACCTTCAAATTTACAAGCACCTTACTCTGCGCATGAGACATCGGGCCTCTAGCACCACCGCTAATCTCTAGTTTCTCCTTCGGGTCGCAACTGCATGGAAGTTAACTTCCCCGCGGTTCGCTAATTCATTTGAACTTCTGAGGACTACAGCCCTCCCGAGCACCTCCCTACCGCTCTAATTGCTCAAATAAAATATTCTCAAATTCATTTGCTTATTCTCATATATCTTGCTTACCATTTCTCGCTATGTCATTTGAATCATCTCATCTTCTTAACTCGCCAACCACAAATTCTATTTTACCGCCATTGATCTCGCCGGGCTCGCTTTCACCTTCTTCTCACGCCTTCATCTTTTCTCTCACACAAGTTCTCTCTCGCCATCACGCTGCTTTGCGTGAGCTCTATCCCATCGCCTTTCAACAAACCGAATTTCTAGTCTCTTTTATTTTTAATACACGCGAACTCGCTATGATCTGCCTCCACTTCCCTTTCAATGGAGAATCCAACGACATCATTCTCGGCAACTGAAACACTAACCAATTCATCATTCCTACCGGTTTTCCCTTAACGATTTCCATACCGAAGCGTTTAATGAGTGAGTATAGATTAACAACCCCTCCCATCAAGGTTTGATCCAACGGTTCAGATCCCATCGGATTTCACTCATCGCGAATTCCACATTTATACAAATGAGTTAATACGTACTCGAACCCTCCGATTCTCCGATTCCCCGATTTGCTCTTTTCCGAAGCTTAGCCTCTTCCCCGACTAATAATAATGGTCCATGTGGACCATTACCCATGACCATGTTAACCTCATTGGCTACTTCTGGCTCAGGATGCATCAATGCATTCAATCTCGATTTCCCCGATCATTCAAACTCCGACGCCCTTCTATATGCTAGTAGTCGGTTGACCCGGTTCACGATCAGCACCAGAACTGCGAGATCCCATTCCATGACAAATTTCATCCACTAACTCTCTGGTCCTCCTTCAACGCTATACCGGAAGTTGTTTCCACTTATCGATTTCGCGTGGATCGCGATTTAGGATGCACAAAACCTTTGTGCCCGATCTAGCATCCCTAATTCGACAGTCGATGGATCACCTCGTCGAGCCTTTGTCGATAGTTCAATCTCCGCCACACGCCCTCGCCGATGTGGATGGTCCCTGATCCTTCGGGATTTCGAGCACTTTCGATTCTCAAGCTTCACCTTCGTGAACTCCGCCATTTCCTCGATGTCCGATATGCGATGGTGCTCGACTACACTGGCCCTCGATGGATGGTCTCCCCTGACCGATGTTGCAACTCTTACCATATCCCGGATCTGCGAAACTCCGGCGAATCTCTTTTTGAGCACGCCGGTTCCTCCCGCTCGGCTCTCGCCATATGACCAACTCGCGACTACTACCTATCCCCGTTTGGTTACGTTCGCTATGGTTCGAAGCATGAACTCTCGCCTGGATTCTCCGAGTATCCCCGGAGCTATGCGGCGTGATGCCACCCGGCTATTCCACGCCGAATTCTCTTGATCCTTTGACACGCTGCCCTATTTGAGATCCACGGTCAGGTCTTCTTCGGCAGCTCGGTTCGTTGTGCCTTTGCACCCTTAGTTCAAGACTTCAATTTGTTTACGCTCGCTGGACGCCACACGCATTCAGCTACATGTTAAATTTCGCCACGGTCATTCTAATTCTGTGACTTACCCGTGTTCGACTGCTGAATCTTCCCGCCAATTGCCATTACCGTTGTGCCACGTAATACCGGGTTACGCTTACCTGCCACGGATTTCGATATCATGAATCGGGTTTTTCGCCTTGTTTCTTGTATAAGCGTAAAACACCACCCTCAAAACTCATGATTTATCTCCTCGTGATCTTTTGCGCATCCGGGCGGTCGCCGGCTTCTCATATCCTACGGCTCTCGGTCTCTTTCCGTGTTTCCACGGCAAGAACGCTTATTCCTCCCCGAAGCTTATTCTCCTCAATCTCAGCGATTCGGTCGCCCGCCATCATTCACCTCAACCTTCCACACTTTCACCGTTGTACTTAAGCTGATCCATCACTACCGTACTTTCCACCAATGACAAGTCTATGCTTCCCAGTAAAACATGCCAACACCTCTTTTGTACATTTTTCCCGCACTCCATGTCATCTTCATTGTCGTCATCATCTAGCTTCTCGCCATAAAGCATTGCCATCAATGACAACCTTGACATTCTCCTCAATCACTCTCACATTCTTATTATTTCCAACAATCTCCCCCTTCGCATTGATGGTAATATTGTTCTTTTCTTTCATTTCTCCCTTGATATCAAGGGAAAGTGTTAAACTCGCCTCCCTCGACTTCCTCGACTTTGTGCACTCATCTGTAATACCTGCTAAAAAGAATTGAATTCCATCAACACTATCCATTGATCTGATCAAAACGCTCCACCTAAATTGATGCCATTTTTGATGCATTAATTTCTTGAGATTTTAAACTGGGAAAGGTATCATCTCCGGTCTCTATGCATTTTCATTTTGCTGCAATTTACCATGTTCAAAACTTACGCTTCTTGTGAAAGTATCCTATGGACCTGCGCTCTTTAATCAATCATCTATGCTCGATCTTGTACACATCTGCTCCTTCCAATTACTAATTGAAATACACTCCGTCAATCGTGACTTCATCTTCCAACCCTGTGTATACCATATGGAAAGATTCCAACTCCCCTCGTCTAGATGTATTTCTTAATCACATGGGCAATTAATCAGCTCAAACTGTAAGAAGAAACATACTTCCCCTTTTGTGTTATCTTTCTTTTCATTTTTCATCTTCAAAATACCTTTTTCAATGATCCACCGCTCTGTTTTTATGCTCAATCAATAAGACTTTTTGCATCTGCAATCGTCTTCGTTCTTCTGTACATCTTCAGTTCATGTCAAAGATGTTTAGAGCTATGCTCCCCTATCAAGATAACCCCAAGGACTCGGTCATGAGAAACCTATATGGAATCATCTAAAAAATCATTTGTTCTCTTCTCTATGTTAGCTAATAGGATGATTCACATTTTATCTTCCTACTTATTGCAAGAACTCAGAGTAGACACCTAATTTTTTTTCTCAAGACTGATTAGCAAATTTCTTCACAAATTTCAATCTTCTAACTGGCTTCCTATCTTCTCAACCAATCTTCTTATGCATGGGGTCTATCATGTTTTGAATTGCTGAAGATACTTCCCTGTTATATAATTCAATAATCATCATATGCTTCAGATTACTTCAAGAACGCTTTTTATAAAAGTGTCCATCTTTGTCGCTTCATTACTGCTTTCCACACAATCATGATAATTTTACAACTATTAATCATCAATTTCCTATAAATGAACTCTCTATCAATCATTCTTTGTCTTAAGTTTCCATACTTCAGTTTTCTAGACACATTACTTGTTCCTCATAGACTTGTTGCCTTTGAATTTTTACAGAATCATCTTTAGTACTGTTATCTGCCAAATGTTCCCAAATCTCTTGCATTTTTCTTTTTAATACTCAACATAGCTGCAATCAAGCTTCTCTTCTTTGGGCTGCTACATCATATATACAATACTGGTGCAAATGATAAAGATCAATGTTTCTCTTCATGGCTCTAGATATATCTCTTGCCTCTTGCTTAGGTTCTTTTCATTAATTGCTAATTCGTGAGGCTTCATGCCCAACCTGTCTAAATGATACTTTTATATTTGTCCTTTCTCTGTAGATCTTCGTGAACATTGATACACTCCTATCTCAGAGAAGCATTTCCTGCGCACTCTATGTTTTCTGGGGAATTTTCAATAACATGTTTTAATTCAATGTGTCTTGAACATACATCATTAACATAGGTTGATAATTCATAGTTTTTCTCCCTTTTTATTCCTCTGACTCTCTCCATACCTTTGTAGCCTTTTGTATATGGAATCTTGCCTTGCCACTAAATTTTCTTTCTGACCTGAAGGAAATGCTCTCCATAGATTGTCCTTTTGAATTCCATCACTCATGAGCTTTGTGACCGAGACCACACATGTGTATAGCATCTCGTGATATAACAATAATTTCCATTAAGTTCATTATATTTGTATTTCTTTTTATATTTCAAATGAGTGGATTGTACTTACATGAACTTTATTTTTACTCAAGCATTTTAATATTCTCATGCCTTGTGACCAAACGCATAACAAGAGAAGCAGTAACTATAAAAAGAATTTCCACACCTAATCATTTGTTTCCCTCTTGAAGATGTATCTTTCCTGGTTTTGTCCCGGGACATAAGAAGCTTGTATTTGATTTTCTCTCAATATTTCTTTGTATCTTTTCTCCATTGACTCGGATAATGAGTAATGTTCTTTAATTATGAATTCACTTTGTCTCTTGAGTAAGGGAATATTCATTTCATATTTCAAACTGGGAGTCTTCTTGCAAGCTTTATTTCTCCGAATGTATTGTTGAACCCAAGACCGGATTTATCTGAAGGCAATCTTTGGATCAGGTAAGTAAAATTTTATCCAAGATTATGAGTCGCCTTCAAACTTGATATACATATCTTTATTTGTTCTTAGATTATTCAGTTCTTATGTAAGAGCAACAACTTCAGTCCTTAATCCCATGATTTCACTTTCTTTGGTCTTCATCATTTCTTCACCGTGGCATCTTAAATCAATCATACTTTGCTAGCTTCATCAACCTCTTCTTGAGATTTTGGCTCTACAAGAAGAGGTTGATGAAGCATTCTTCTTTCTCTTGAAGTTGTTCTTAAGGTTTTTCTCTTCTTGAATCATATCTGAGTTTAGTTGGATGGCTATTTCTTTAATTTTTCTTTAAGGAGGCAATTTCATATTATTGAGCTTGACACCTTTCTTCTCTGTTCTGTAGAGTTATAGTTACAAGGCTCTCTCCCTTTCCCTTTTGGCTCTTCTTGAGTAATAACTAAGTCATTCTCGTTTTGTCCCAAAAATTCAATTCTTCCTCCTGGACCTCTATAATCTTCTCATGAAATGTCTCCCTTTGTACTACTATCTTCTACTCCTTTTTTGTAATCAAGTTGAGTAAGATTTGTAGCTTGCCTCTTTATGATTTTTCTCAGTCTTTGTATTTCCTTTAGAGATTCTATGAGTTCAATCTCTAGATCCACTATTCCTTCATCACTGTTTCACTATAATATTCTTTGTCTAGAAAACAATCTTCTTTTGTTTTTATTCTTATTATCTGAAATATCATAATCACATACTTTGTATAGAGATAAGTCAGAATCAGGAATACCTTCAAGATTATTAACATGATCTCGATGTCGTAGTCTTTGATAAGATTGTCTTTTACTTCTTTTCCTTCAATTGAACAGAGTTGTTCCATATTGAGCCATAAGTCTTTTGCTGAGATATGCTGCCCTATCTTCTCTTTTACTGAGTCTGCCATTCCTTTAAGAATAGTCTCCAATGCCATTGAGTTATTTTTCTTAGCCTCCTTTTTGAGCTATGGTTCTTGCTTACTTTGGTGGAGAATACCCAGTTATTACTCGAAGTTCCATACATCGCCCTCACGCCATCAAATCCGTTTCTCATTCCTATCTTCCACACTGCATAATTTGTTTCATTAGGAAATTGTGTCGCATTGAAAAGTCCATTTATTTATCCAAGTGTGTTTCAGAATCTCCTTCAAGTTGTTAGACTTATACAAGAAGGCTCCGGCCTCATACCAAATTGTTGAACACCGGGTAAGCAATCGGGGGGGTGAATCAGTATCATAGACAATTAATCCTTTTAACTTTATCAACCTTATATCACCAATATGTAGATATCCATTCATTGACATTCATGTACTCTATATTCTGTTAGATTCAGATATTAAGATATTCTGACAGAGAAGTTATGTGGATCAAAGAATGTTGATTATGATCTTTAAGTATTTCTCCTCTTTAACTTTTCTTGTTAATTACCGGAGGGTAGTCAACATGTTGCAAATAAAGTAACCACATATATTCAACATCAAACATGCACATAATAAACACAGACACATATTTATTTAGGAAACCCATAAAGGGAGAAAAAACCTCTTCTTCTTCTCAAATGATAGGTTTTTCGCCTGTACATTATTTACAATTGAGTACCAACTCAATGTGAGGTCATAATCGCTTACAGCCGCAAATTGTTTGAGAGTCTAACTCTCTGGTTTCTTCAGCACCCACTAGAAGGAAGCACCAACTCCTCGAATATATTCCGGAACATCTTCAATCGGATGTGAAGGCAATTCAACTCTTCAAATTCTGGCACCCACTGCCGAGAGCACTAACTCACAGTAATCCCAAAGACGACTGGTGGAAGTAACTAACTTCCTAACTGCCCCTGATCAACTGAGTGAAGGTACCAACCTTCAAATTCTACAAGCACCCACTTGCGCATGCAGACATCGGGCCTCCCTAGCACCACCTCGCCACCCTAGTTTCTCCGGGTCAGCAGTCCGATGGAAGCTAAGAACTTCCTCGCGGTTCAAGCACTCCATTTGAACTGAGGACAAATTCTCCCGAGCACCTCCCACTCTTCTAATTTCGTTCAAATAAAATATTTCAAATTCATTTGTTTATTCTCGATATATCTTGCTTTACCATTTCTCATGGTCACTTTAATCATCTCCTCGATCTCTTTAACCGCTTCAACCACAATTCTATTTTTAATGGGCCATTAATCCCAACCGTCATTTCACCTTTCTTCACAAGAGACCTTCTCATCTTTTCTCTGGCTTTACAATTTCCGCTTAATCGTCATTGGCAGAGCTCTATCCCACCTCCAGATTCAACAGCACCGAATTTAGTATCTCTTATTTTCTTTTATACACGATTCATATGACGGTTCCACTTCTCCTTTCAATGGAGAATCCAACGACATCATTCTTATAACCTAAACGCTAACAGATTCATCATTCCCAGCCGGTTTTCCTTAACGGATTTACAATTGAAGTGTTAAAGAGTGAGTATACACATCAACCCTCCAATCAAGGTTTGACCCACTGCTCGTATCTCATTTTCCTGATTTTACCCATCGCGATTTCGTCATTTTTGATGTCGAGAGCACATGTACTAGGAGTCTCCGATTCTCCGATTCCCCGATTTGCTCTTTTCCGAGTTTAGCTCCTTCGATCATTATTAATAATGGTTCATGCGGACCATACCCATGACCACAAGCTAACTCCGGCGGGGCTACGGGGTTTGTGATGAATCAATTCATTCAATTCTGATTTCGGGATCATTCAAATCCCCGACGCCCTTTCATATGCTAGTAGTCATCGACTCGGTTCAATGCGATCGCTACCCGTAACCGTGATCCTTACCTATGACAACTTTTCATCCATCAATCTCCGTCTCCTTTCAATCGCTATACCGGAAGTTGTTTCCACTTATCGGGATTTCGGATCGCGATTTAGATGCACAAAATCCCAGCCCTGGATCTCCATATCCCTAATTCGGATTAGTCATGGATCTACTCCTCCGCTGCCTTTGCCGATAGCACTAATCTCCGGCCACATGTCCCTCGATGGATGGTCCCGATCCCTTCAGGATTTAAAGACTTTCGATCTCTCGTTTCCTTTCACCTCAGAGACTCCGATTTCCCAATGTCCGAGAAGCCGATGAAATTTTGATCTTCACACTGCCCCTCGATGGATCTGGCCTCGACGACATGTTGCAATCCTTACCTATATCCCATTCATGAACTCCGAGTGAATTTTACATCGCCACCTCCGCTCTGGGCCGGGCCATATGACCAACTCCCCGTGGACTACTACCTCATCCCGTTTGGGAGCACGGTTCTGAAGTTGGTATACATGAACTCTTTTGCTCTCGGATCTCCGGTTATCCCTATATGTATGTGAGATGCCACCACATTCCAATTTGATCCTTTTGACATGCGGCCCTATTTGAGATCCACGGGTCATGGTCTCTTTCTCATAGCCGGTTTAACAGGTCTCAGACCCTTAGTCTCAAGACTCAATTTGTCGATGCCTCTGCTGACGTCATTCGTGGTTTGACACATGTTAAATTCTCCCACGTGTCATTCTGATTTGTGAATTACCTGTGACTGGACTGTTGAATCTTCCTGCAACCTGTCATTACCTGGTTGTGCTACCGCACACACCTCGGGTTGTGCCAATTGCTGTACGCAGATTTCGCATATCACAATCGGTTTTTTCGTTGCCTCTGTTTCTTTTAGATGTTAAAACCCCGATCCTCAAACTCCAATGATTTATCTCCTCAAGATCTTTAAGTAGATCCGGCGTCAAGCCGGGTTTTCTCTCATATCCTAATGGCTCTATTCTTCTCAGGTTTTCCCAAGATATAAGAACGCTTATTCCTCCCCGAAGTTTATTCTCCTCGACCTAGCGATTCCGAATACCGCTGATCATTCAATTCTCTCAACCTTTCCATCTTCATCAGTTGTACTTTTAAGCTATCACTCATCAGACTTGCTATCAATGACAAGTCTATGTTGCATGTAAAACATGCCAACACCTCTTGTACATTCTTTCCCATCTATGTCATCTTCATTGCTGTGTCATCATCTAGCTTCTTCTGCCATAGACGATTGCCATCAATGACAACCTTGACATTCTGAATCCTCTCTGCTATTGCCATATTTCCAACATATGCAACATGAAACCTTCATGAAAAGAGAGGGGGTTGTGAATTCTTTATCCCCTATCCATCGACAAGTCATATGCTTAGGTATTGAATGTTTTAGAGAAATCAAAGAGGAAGCTCTTGTTGCCTCTAAGGTAAGGTGGGATGCATTCCCCAGTGAAGTTAAAAGTAGGGAGCCTTTTGGGTACAAGAATTTCTTTGCAGCCACCTTGAGAATGGAAAGGTATTCTAAACTTCTCCAGGAAGAGGGACCTGCTTGGATTGGGTTGAGGTATAACCCCCCTATCATTTGGTTTCCTCCAGAAAGTTACCAAAAGGATTATCAAATCAATAAGAAGAGAGAGGATGATTCTTTTGGAGAAATCAAAAGAAACAATGGGTTCAGGAGACCTAGTGAACCAACTTTTCCTCCCTACAACATAACTTCTCTACATGTAAGATCTCAGCTTGCATGAGGACATGCAAGAAGGTAAGTTGGGGGTTATGTTGGGTTATGAAAAAGTTATAAATATTTTCCTTTTTTCCACAGTTCATGATATAATCTTGATTGAATTTTCAGTTAGTTAAGGATAAATAGGATAGAAAATGATTAATATGTCTCTTAGAGTTATTATTGAGGTTTTATTAAATAGATTCTAAATTATGATTGGAATTGTTTGATTTTGTTGCAGATTTGGATAAATAACTATCAAGCCCGAGATAGCTAAAGAGATCTTGGATATGCGTAAGCTATTGGAGGTTGAAGACTTTTAGGTGCAAAGCAGTTTTGAAGATAATCGATTGTAACTTTGTAATAGTAAAGCAATCCTGAGGATCTTTCGATCCTCGGGATAGCTTGATTTACCCAGATTATTGTAATATATAAGAGGGTAATAGATCTAGAAAGGATATAGAAAAATCACATTCAAGTATTCAGAACTTAGAATTGCTCTGCAGAAGCAGTTTTTGTAAATGTTTTACCTACTATGGAATCAATGAAAGTTTTGAGTGTTTTCACCATTTCTGCATTCTGAGTTTCTTGTAGCAGTACTTCTGAAGACTGAGGGCCCAATATGAAGGAGTTACTGTCTCGTTCTGTAATTGTATCAATTTGAAGTTCGATTTCTATTTTTTTATTCAAATCTCCTTTCGCAAATAGCTAAGATGAATGCAGAAGTGTGTTAATGATTTTATGTTGTTTTCATGTAGAAGATAGATATTTCCCTCAATATTAATTATTTCCATTCCGATTTCCATTTCTGTAGTTTGTTGCTTGACAGTTCCTCATAATTTTATATGCGTTGTTCCTTTTACTTAGATTTACAATTGTTGTTCCTTTCAATTAGATTACAGTTGTTGTTCCTTTCAGTTAAAGTTACGATTTTTGTTCCTTTCAATAAAGTTACATTAGCTGTCCCTTTCGACTAGATTACAATCATTGTTTTTTTCCACAGATAGAGTAATTAGCTATTTCCTTTCTAGTAATTTGATTCATAATTGATAGTTAATTCTGCAAATCTTTACCTAGATTCAATTACTTCTTTTCAGATAGGTGAATTCAATAGATTAATTAGTTCCCTTCCATTTTACAGCATTTTAGTAATCAAATTTCAATTCACAGAATCTTTAGTGGACATTTGAGGAACTTGATTGTTGATAAACTTAGATTTGATTTAGCTACAGGATTTTAGCCTTCACAAGATACCTGCATAGACTTTGATGATAAAAGACGAATCTCCGGGTTGATAAATTAATGTTAAACTAAGGATGTTTTTAGGACACCTTTAGACCCCAACACTTTGATCATTGTCATTCTCCCGGGGAAATATTTCTTCTTTACTCCATCCGCGGCAATGGCGCCAAAAGATGTTATCCCTAAAGTCTGCACCTGACTTCTAAGGGGAAAATCTAGGGAACCTTAGTTATTGCAATGGTTTATTTTGGTGACTCAAGTTGAGTTTATAGGTTGGTTTGTGGATCAGGAAGTGGATAGGTTGGAAATCAAATGATTTGGTTACACTTTTAAGATTAGGTTTCCACAACATTCAACTTAGTCAAAGGTAGTCATTTTGAGCAGTAAGGTAAATGGAGATAAAACGCATGAAAGAGAAGTTACAAGTTTACAATTTGTTCACTTGCAAGAAGAATTTTAGGTTCCAAATAATATTTAGAAACATAAAAGAATTACCAAAGGCAAATCCTGTAACAAGTGGTTTTAAACAACAAATTATTTACTAACATTCAAAATGGAACAGGATAAACCAATGCTTTGCAAAAACCTCAAATGCATTCAAGTAAGATAGAAAAATGCAATACATGAAAGATAATAGTCTGACCATCAGAATGTTTGATCATTGAGTGTAAAATGTTGCATTTCCCAGGCACTACAAATTCAGATCAATATGCTACTTCCACACCACAAAAACTGACCTCAACTTCCTTCCAATAGGAAGCCCCCTTGTGTTCTTCATCCATCTTTCTTTTTATAAAATTACAAAGCTTAATTCCCAATAACCAATTTAAACAAATATTATAAATAAATGGATCTAATCCCATTTTGTAGCACAAAATCGAGATCCAGGTCGAATTGATGAGGTGGTAGCTTTGGAAAATCTAGAAAAATATGGAAAAATTAAAAAATATGGAAAAATAAGCCCTAAATTTCCACCTGTACCTCCTAAACGATTCACATTTTTGAAAACTATCCCATGCATCACTTAATTTGTCCCATTCAACAAGTGGGTTTGGAATGGATTTTCCAAATTCTTCACTGTCTTCTTGGGAAACACGTCAGAAGATGACTGCAAAAACAGTCACCTACAGGAAATTCTACATATTTCTTCAATTTTTGTTGTAGCTTGGAATTTTGAATTTCTAAATCTTTGTTTTTATGATACATCCCTTGTTTCAGGCCTTTTTTCATCTTGGTCTTCTTCTTATGCATGCCTATTTAAGTCAATTGAACATTTAGGATTTCTAGGCCTTCTTTCATGCTTATGTGCCTTTAAGGATTTCACTTCAATAATGTCCTTCTTTGCAGTTTTATGTAAGCTAGATGTTCCCTTCTCCATATAATATTCTAGAAATATAGGACTAAGAACAAAGTGATGCTCTATCTCGTCATATGATTTTAAGAGCTCATCTTCAACATACATCTTTTCCCTTTTACCATGTTTTGTTTTCCTCTTAGGCATGTATTTTACTGTTTTAGTTGCCATCTTTTCTTTCCTGGTAATTTTAGGGGTCTTTTCAGAGGTCTCATCATCTATGATGATCTATTTCTCTTTCTTCGGAGAATATTTGAATAAAGCTTTACCATTGAGTCTTAGATTATTTTTGGGTTTGGTTTTGGGACTGTTAGGACAGTCTACAAGTTGTTTTCCTTTAATCCTCATGCTTCGTCTCAACTCTGAAGATTTCTCAACTTGTATGTCAGGGGTTTCTTGTAGAGGATGAACATATATTTGTGGAAGAGATGATTGAAGTTCCCGGGACATTTTTCTGGTTCTCCTCTTGGTATAAACCTTATCACATTCCATAAACCCTTGTTTCAAAACTGAGGACGCTATGGGATTACCTGTATCTATTCACTACCATTTTTCTCCCACATTTAAAACTGGGTTGAGTTGAGTTTTTATCCCCATATTAATATCATCATGATACTTTGACACACCAATTTTGAGATAAAACTAGTTCACGGTTGTGGAGAAAAACATAAAATGGTTGCAGGTGATAGTGGCTCATTTCTTGAAAAATATGGATTAAGTTGATTTGGAATTCACTGGGTTTTTTCATCTTACTCTAATTCATGTCCCTTCCAAATTTCGCAGAGAATGAATGCACGGTTTGAAAGATATGGTCAAATCGAATTCCTACTGGAATTTTAAACTCCCTGTAGAAAAATAATGAAACCTCTGCTAGCATTTTGGACAGGCCCCAAACAAATTTCTGCCTTATTTTTGGAAAAGTTTGCAACAAATCAATTCCATCTGGTTCTAAATGGGGAATTTTACCACCTTTATTGGGAGACATATTGTTGATCACGAACTCTGTTTTTCTTTTTCTGTGAGAATTCGGGTTTCATTTTTTCTACAAATGAGGTTAATAAAAACTTGCACAGAATGACTAACACGGAAGGGTTTGGATGCCTTTGATAATAATATAAACAATTCTTCTCATTGCAAAACTCTTTAAATGTTTCAAATGATGAATTTGAATGTTTTAGATCATAACCTGACACTTGAGATTAACAAAGGTACAAACAGATATTAGCTCATACTCAATAGATCGTGTTGTGGATAAAACAATACTTGAAATATGAAACAACCATTTTCACGATACTCATGCATGATCGTAATGTATTGTCAAATAAACTGAATCTTGAAACACACATTTTAGTCATGATGTTTGTTGTGTGCTACAAGAATGGGATGATTCTTGCAGTAAACCTCTTTATCGTTTAGATATTGGGAAAATACCTTTAATTGGAAATGTAAACCAAACAAATATTATGTGACACATCTTAATCCATGTAATGACTTCTAACAATACCTTATAAGATGAATTTAAGCAAAGTAAATCACATAAAAAATGAATAGTAAAGATAAAATGTGCAGCAACCAAAGACAAATTTGGCTTAGAAAAAGGATTATGAATGGATAGGCTAAATTTTAGGAACATAAAGGTAGAAACAGGTTTAGGGACTAACACTTCCTTTCATGAGTCTGTCTGAGAAGTCCCAAACTTAGACATTTTTCCATCTTCACGGACTCGCGGACTCACAATCTTGTAACTTTCCTTTCATGAGTTAGTCCAAGAAGTCCCAACACTTAGCCATTTTTCCATCTTCATGGACTCACAGACTTGCGGACTCATAATATTGTAACCTTTCTTTCATGATTCCATTCAAGAAGTCCCAACACTTAGACATTTTTCCAAGATCATACCGCAGTTTCGTGGAACTGATAGATGGTATGCCACATGGCTCCTCATCACATGCCACCTACCACCCATTGCCACTATGGTAGTACATGTAAACCTTCTACCATGTCACTTGACACCTGGCCCCCATGTCATGCTGACGTTAGCATACGGAAAAATACCAAAGTTTTTCCAATTTAGCCTAATTTCAAAAATTCTCACAGTTACCCAAGAATGCCCAAATTCCTAATTTATTTTGGGTCACCATTAATCATTGTGATTAAGCCTCATATGGCCAAATTAGACCCTATGAAAACCAATTCATCATCTGCATACAAATTCTGTCATCTTTCCCATCGAATTCTCCATAATTCAACTATAGAATTTGGGGCTTTTGTCCAATTTCACTCAATCTACCATGCCCTTATTGTAACTTCATATTCGACCCATTACAGGTCTAAATTTTCTTAGACAAGGACGATAACTTGAGCATGTCTAATATTTGGACCAAATTTCTCAAATTCCCCATAAATTTAACAACAGAAATTGGTTCTTTTACCAATTTCATCCACCTGCTTCTTATTCCCTACATGGACGCACTGTAACTCGAAATCCGCCTATATATAGACCCGAATTTGCTCAATTTAAAGACCGAAAATGATTATTTCTCACTCCTGGGTTCAAATCTTTCAACTTCCCTATGAAAATTTTCCCAATTTCACAAGAATAATTTTATCATACAAGTTGTAGACATCCTATTCAACTAAATTTCCGAAATTTCAGTTCTACGCTATGTTAATTGGGTCCATGTAGGCTCAGTGTTGAAAATTGGAGCTCTAATACCACTTTGTAATGTACCCACTACCAACAACTCAACAAAATTGCTCCTTTGTAATGTACCTAGCCAGCCAGGGTAGGCCACGCCATGCAAAAATCACTCTTTTACCACTTTGATACCATCAAATATACTAATAATATTAATATATAATAACATACATCAATAATAATTTATACATATAGAAAATAGAAATTTCATAACAGAACATCATAATTCATAAAATAGCATTTACAAAAACATATAAAGACACTTATATTTAGTGAATTAAACACCAACTGCGTCTAGACCTTCCACGTTCCTCTGAGCCATAGATCACACTGCTCATAGTCTCAGTAGTGTGTCACCCCCGAGCTGGGGTTAAACTCTACCTAGGCAAAGGAAGTTCTAATCCAGTCTAAGGTCTGATAAACAACAACAATTCTCATACACATGTTCCTACCTTATCAACCACCCTACACCCTCGCATTCCCCACATGCCTATCCCACCCAAGGAAGTGTGTCCCTTCTCTTCTCAACAGTCCCCCAGCTGCCACACTTCCTTTACGGGGCTTCAGCAACGGGCCGAACAGGAAGTCTTAGAGCCCTGTACCTGCAACTCAACCTCTAGCAACCAACCTACAGTCCGTCATCCCCCACATTCATGTCCCACCTCAGGAAGTATGCCCCTTCTCTACTCAACAGTCCCTCGGCTTCCCCACTTCCCTTCGGGGGCTTTAGCAACAGGCCAGATAGGGAGTCTTAGAGCCCTATGGTTTTCACTCTGCACCTTGAGAGTTAATTCCCAACAGTTCTATTGACTTCAAGTGAATGATCATGCACCTGGGAACCTACTTCCTTCCCACAAAAAATATCTTATTTGGAGAGAAGCTTCCTATGGTCCTGACAACCCACTTCTTTGACCACGAGCCTAACAACTCGACTATTCAACTTGCAAAAACATCAGGTATCAGTACAGATGGTAGCATGGATGAGTGAAAAATAGTAGGAATCATGAATGAATGATATCCATGAGATGGGGAATTACACTATATCCCCATATATATATATATGCATGTGTCCTTTAAGACACATTGTCCCCAAGAGACTCCCTTTTTCCCACTTGTAATGCATTCCCCTCCCCCATGAACTTAGGATAAAGTAAAGTTATATCCTTACTTTATTCTTTATTAATAATAATATAATATTCATTTGGGATTAAGCCCTCAAGCTTAGGCCCTTCTTATACTCTTAGCCTCCTTTCCCATCCTAGTGGAGTTTATCCCCCCATCTCTTTTTTGTGGAAGGTTGGCAACATTGATGTACTTTATTAAAATATGAGTGTTTACATATTACAATAATAGTCACGCTAGCCTTTTAGCCAATCTAGGCTCTCTAGCCCAATAGCCACATGGGTACTTTGTCTTGTAATATCATGGCTCACCAGCCTATAAAAAATATGTACAATTGGGGTTTGACCTAGGGGTATTACAAGCCTCACCTTCTAGTTGGGTTGTCTCATGTATTTGATTCCCAACATATATCTTGTGTTTATTTGTGTGTGGATGGTGTGTTATTTTCTCATTTCTTTCATTTTCATATTTTAGTTATTTCATAAATTTAGGCAAATATAGTAATTAGTTAAATTGGGATCTAAGGAAAATTAGTTCGTGTAGTCTAAGATTTAAAAATATTATAAGATCTATTGTGATGAAATGTTCTAGTGGAATATCCTTGGCAATTTACAGAACAATGAGGATTCTATTGTGAATGAATATCTACTCGATGAGCATATATTCCTCATTAATGTCATGAATGACTGAATGACTGAATGAATTTATTTTTGTTTTCAATATCTGAAGGTATATAACAAGCTTTATCTTTATTCATTTTATGATGATGAAACATGTTAATCATGTCTATTTCTATATTTATTAATATTAATCATGTCCATTTTTATATAAATGATTATTTATCCATAGTAAATGTGAAGTCACTATCTGTCTCAATTTTTGGATAAATATCATTTAAAATTATAATTTATGAGATCAATCATGATAAGAAAAATAAATCTTTCTATATTGTTAAAGATTTGGATATGGATTTATTTAATCTTGTAACAAACTTTCCTTTAATTTTTTTTAATTCCATGAAAATTAAAGTTTTCATCAATTTAGAACTTGAATCGATTTTTCAACAATCTAGATCAATTCAAAATTGGGAAAACCCCCTAAGAATATAGGTCCACCGTGAGGAGATCTTCAATCATGGTAAAACTCTACTTATACCTAAAAAAAGTGCAATTTGTTTTTCAAATTTGTGATTGAAAAGGAAATTCTTTTACTACACAATTAACTTATTCCTTTGGATATTACTACCTCTTTAAAAAATGATAGGTAAAAGAATATCAAATCAAAACTATTTAAAGAAGACATTTAATGAAAATATTTATTAAAATAAATATTTATAATAATTGTTTTCAAGCATGCTCATTTTCTTCTTTAGATTGCATGAGTGGGAGTTTTGAAATTTGAAATAAAAAGAATTTGAAATAGTATACTTGATTTCCTTCTTCATCTAAATTTCAAAAGTAGAATCAAGCATTGTATAATTTTCACTTGAAATAAAAAGAGTTTAATGTATTTTTGCTCCTTCCAATTTCATTATTGATCTTACAATACTTGAGTCATCACACCATTGAGTTTCATTTCACTACCTTTTGAGTAAAACAACAGGGAATTAAAATCAACTAAACTCATTTTTCTTTGATAACAAAACCAACATTTGTCTAGATTATAGGGCCTTGGTTGTAGATTTGGAGAGTGAATTATCCAAGCCCACACAAACAAAACTAGGATTCCATTGAAGAGTGAAAAGTCCATTTGTACCAAAATGTACTTGTTTGAATATAACTTCTCACACAGGAGTCAAGCTCTGGGTCAAGCCAACTTGGGTTTTGAGATATCCTCTCTCACTCTTATTGGTGGGTGGATGGTTACTAGGGGACTTTGGTAGAAGTGGTATATCCTCAAGATGATGTGTTTTCTCTAATGTTTTGGTTGTGGGACAAAGTCTCATATCTCCCACACATTGCAAAATCTTGACCCATGACTATTCTTCCTAGCTATTGAGTGTGAAGTGGTAAAGTTAATGGATTTTCCTAGGTTTCTCATAGGTGACTACAAGTGGGAATTTCTTGTGGTACTTGGGATATATGCATAAAATCCACCTCAACTCGCTTGGACAATGTTTTTATTCATGATGGTACTTGCACCTTGGGTGATTGTTCAACAAGGTTTACCATAACTATCCCTTATTTCTTCATTGATTAGCCTTGGGTTTCACTACCCCAAGGTTGATTTCTACAAGGTTCTTTTCATCTTGTCATTCAGTGTGCACTCAAGGATCTCATTGCCTTGATTTTTTAAAAATTATTTGGAAAAGTTTTTTTTCTTGTTGTTTCTCTTTAGGATATTTTTAGTGGAGTTCTCGTAGGTGGTGCACTTAGTTGGCCCTAAGAATTTGATATTGAGTGAACTTTGCATGTATTTCATTTAGTTCCTATTTCATCAAAGTGGTTGAATAGTCACTCCATTGATCTTGGAGAAACCATGGTATTTCCCATGAGTTCATGGAATTACCTTCAATAAGGCATAGAATTTTAAGTCCAAATAACCTTTCAATTGATTCTAAGGATGAAGTGAAAACTACTTTGAATATACCCATTGAAGAACTACCTGTTACTGAGGAGTTTTTGGTTGAAGGTATAGGTGAGTGTATTGTTCCACCAATGGTAGAGGTTAGTGATAGTTCCACCCAAACTATATTTCATCCTCCTTTGACTAGTTACCAATATCCAATATTTGTACAAGTGGGTGTATTTCCACCCAAAAATTCATCTGTTTCATTGCCAAGTTTATTTCATTATCAACTTGGGATGGCACATGTTATTGGTTAATTAGCTATTGAAGGTTTTGATCCCACTATTCATAGCATTATTGTTGGGGGAATAAGTGTCCCTATTGTTACATCAATTAGTGGGAGTAATTATTTTCGTAACATCCCTCAAAGTTGTGTAAAAGATCCATTTGGGATGTCAATTGAAAGCACAACTATACCATCATTAAGTTTCCCTAGTATTAGATTATTAAGTAGGGGAACTATTGCTCATATATGCTTTGGGGTTTGAAAATATTTTAGGATCTATATTTATCCTTGGACCTAGATTTACTCACAAATATAGATTTTCACCTAGAACCACTTTTAATCATGTTTTTGGAATTCCTACAAGAATCACAACCATACCCAATATGGGGTTTCCTTTTGGTGGAGGATTTATGCTTAGCAATGGATATCTAATGCACTATGGACTTGTCCGTGGTAGTGGAAATGTAACTAGAGGAAATTATC